>CAIGRB010169493.1:30290-77803 GCA_903798255.1 Fraxinus quadrangulata | reverse complement strand
AATTAGCTAGAGCCACAATTTTGTTTTATTAAACAACTCATCCAAAATCATAACGGTTACATATGATCATATAGTAGAAGTCGAAAGCCCACAACAGATGCTACAATACACATTCAATGTTTCTTCTAACTACAATTTCTACATGTAATATGTAGAGATTTCAATTGTTGATGTCGTCAATCTTTTTTTAATGAGCAAATAATTAATTTGCTATTTGTAAGGATATATTTAAAAGAAATAAACTATTTTCATATATCCATTTATTAGTTCTCATATGAATTTTCTAATTTAGGGAACCTACAAAATGGGTTACAATACATAATATTTAAAAAATGTATATAGTTTTTTTTTTTTGTTGTGACTTTATTATTGTAATTTTGTGGATATTTTTCAAAATGTTATGTTAATTATAGGAGTAATCAATTTTTTTCCTAATGAATATGTATCAATTTCATAACGATTCGATATCTAACGTCGAACACTATTATAATAAAATAATTGTCCAAAAATATGCTATTGTTAAAGCATATTAGTAAATCTACCATAATTATACTAATTCGCATAAAATATCATAACATATGTTCATTTGTAAAAAAAAAAATGGATTTAAACAAGTTATAATTAGGTGATTATCATGTTTTATCCACCAATTTTGTCTAGATATTAATTCATATTTGTCATTCCTTATCTTAATTCTGAATCCACTTCTGGGAAGAAAACTAGTTTCTTGAAATTTTTTCATATTTAATTTAAAAATACAGAATTCCATCCTTTATCTCTCAAAATATATTTAAATTTCAATATAAGAGTTAGAGATGTTTACACATATATAATTTAAAATATGATATTGGTATGTTACACCCCAATTGTGACATAACTTAAAACTTTTAAATTCAACCAATACTTGTATTCAATAATGCACAAGGACTATGCAAGGGATGCTTGGTGCGTGAGCGCAAATGGGTCAAAGGTTAAAACTAGTTATCAATGTTTATGCGCAACCTATATATTTGGTAAACCTTTGAAGAGATTTGCGGAAGACTTTAAAATTATAAAGAGAAATTTTTCAATATATCATTTTTGCGACTTTATTTTTAAAGATATATGTTATGCCCTCAGTAAACCAAATTTTTGGCTCCGTCCCTATAAACAAGCCTAATCTAGGTTTGTAAAACAGGCGAAAGGTGAAAGAGGAATATGATGTCAAATGGTGAATAAGATAAAATGAACTAAAGGAGAATAAAACCCTAATCCCAAATGTGCATAGAACGGACAGTCTTTAAAAATTTTATGAGAGCTTTTCAATCCAACTCGAGAACTATAATCTTTGTTTTTTAGTAAATTAGAAGGAAAAAAAAGATTAGTTTGTCTTCAAAAGAGTGATAAATTTAGGAGTAGATGCATTCCAGTTCGGTCAAGTTCTTGAGAGAACCAAAGTGAAACGAGTACCAATGGGTATTTTGAAAATGGAACTACTGGTTTCATTTCTAAGTATGGAACTGAATCGTTCAATTTCTTGTGTTAAATTCTCAAATTCGATAACTAAATGCAAATGAAATGTCTATATATAAGTTCTCAAGCTATAATGGTTTAATGTCTAAATTTTTCATAATATATTCATTAAAACGATTTATATTAATACTAGTGATTTACAAGTTTCAAGTTTAACTAAATGCGACAATTTATATCAAATGCTTAACTAATAGCTTGAATGAGTTTTCTTAGGAGCACATTCCACTATTACTTCTATTTTCTTTAATTTTGAGAGTTGAAAATGTTAAGTTGAAAATGATGAAGGAATCAAGCCTCTCGTTAACCTAAAGTTACATCTATGGAATCTAATAGATCATCTTTCTGAGTTTATAAATAAAATCATACTAGACCGAATATGAGTTTGATGTACTATGGTTAAATTCATGACGAAAGTAAATGGTTGGTGCAACCATCGTTAAAATAAAAAGTAAAAATTTAGGTTTAATTGATTTTTTTTAAATTTTTACTTTTTTTTGTTCTTGGTATTAGAATTGAGAACTATAGTGGAACCGATCGTTTCTAAATTTTAATACTCAGAATCAATTAGAATTAGAGTAGAGTCGAACTGAACTAGTCGATTTCGATTCGATTCTAGTTTGGTCTAATGTTTTTTGTATCTTTTGTGTCCCCCCAGATAAAATAGTTTTAACATTTCATTATATTTTATAACCAATCTTCATTTGAAAACTGCATAATTTTTGTTAAATCATCACATGGTTTGTTCAACGTTACTGAAATAATCACAATTTACCTTCACGGCAATGATGACGTGTAGGGTGTTCCGACTGGTGTTTCGACTGTTCCGATCAACGAATGTTACCTGCAAAATGAGGTCAGGGCTTTTTCCCCAATTGTACCTCCGGTGTGAGAATCAGCTAATGCTTAAAAGGAATAAGAGTACAGTATATTGAGAGTTCAA
This sequence comes from Fraxinus quadrangulata, assembly GCA_903798255.1. Taxonomy (NCBI): domain Eukaryota; kingdom Viridiplantae; phylum Streptophyta; class Magnoliopsida; order Lamiales; family Oleaceae; genus Fraxinus; species Fraxinus quadrangulata. The sequence continues at coordinate 75,351 of CAIGRB010169493.1, read as the reverse complement.
AAGTTCGGGTTTCAAGAAGCAATAACTTTCTCACCTCGGGGGTATTTATAGGCGCTTGGTGATATGACACCATCTACTAATTAGTCGTGCTACGTGTCCCACGTATGAATTCTCAACTTTGGGGTGGTTTTCGCCCATTTCATTATCATGTGTACGTCTGGGGGTAGTGTCGGCCTCACGATGACAGGTGACCTAGGGGAAAGTAAAGAGCCTCACGAGGGTTGGCGGTAGGCGGTCCTATGGGGGTTGACGGCCTCACCGGGTGGGCGGTCGTACGAGGTCGGGGCCGACGGCCTCATGGCGGTAGGTGACCCTATGGAGGTCGACGGCCTCATCGGGTGGGCGGTTGTATGCGGTTGGGGTCGACGGCCTCATGGCGGTAGGCGACCCTATAGGGGTCGACTGCCCCACCGGGTGAATGACCATACGCGGTTGTCGCGGGACGTATCCCTGAGTTGTCCCAACCTCAATTGGTCACTTGAAATAATTATTAATGCTATCTATTATCATTTACGAAGCTAAATTTCTCTTTCTAACTTAAGTTGGTGTACAAGAATACTGAAACAAGGTATTTCTGAGAATTTTCGCATGATAATTTAATGAAGGATTCTAATGGTTCCGACATTGGAGACTACTTTACACAATTATAATATAATATCTTCAATTTACTCATTTTTAAATAGGGGTGAGTATTGTTTCCAGGAACCGGTGGAACCAGTCAATTTCGTTCCGTTTCCTCTATTGAATAGGTCGATTTTGGGACTGTGGATCGAGAATCGGTTGGTTTTTGAGGATTAATAGTGAGTTCGTTTTCCCGAATTCCCAAATTATCAAATGTCAAAATTTCATTTTTCATAAGCTTCCTCTTTCCTCAGCAAAACCTAGTGCGTAATCAAAATTCAAATTTAAATAATTTTATTATTTTTGCCTAATGTTCAATTCATGCCTAATAAACCATGCCATTTCTGCCTAGTCAAAGAAATTATAGAAATACGTTTGAATGGAAAATGGTTCCCACTATTCCCTTAAAAAAAAAAACGTTGTGATGCCTTGGTGATAGTATTATACATTTTTGCAAATCGCTTGCATCGACTTCGTATGATTCTGATGAAAAAACCTTTTTCTGTGCCAAAGGCCCGAGATGAAATGTGTCATTAGTAAAACAATAATTTTCTGCCCAATGAATAATGTGTATTATTGTTTATTCAAATTAATAAGTTTAAATCTAAAATATCATTTTGGTATTGTGACAGTATGATTGCTTTATAATGTGTGAGCCTAAGGATGGTTGAGCCTTGGCTCGCTTTGCATTCCCTTTTTGTGAAGCTCTTTCATATGTAAAAAATCACCTCTTGTTTCTAATATGATTTCGAGTGACCTGCCCCAAGAATTACATCAAATGTGAAGTAGAATTTGCGTTTCTTAAGACTATGGATGGTCTATACTTGGCTGAGTCCATAATGTGTTTATGGTTGGTGATGTAGCAGCGTACTCATTCTTTTCAATTTGACAAGTAGTTTCATACTTTATTTTTATAATCTTATATATAAAGATCCAGACCAATTCGAACCGGAATCGGGTGGTTCAGTTATGTAGTTAGATATGGAACCAATAGTTCCACTTCTATAATTCTCATTGATATTCGGTTCGGTTCGGTTCGGTTCGATTCTCTTCAGAATCGAACCGCGCCTACTCCTATTTTTAAAGTAACTTACTAGTTGAAGACCAACACCGACACAATATTTCTAGAAGTAAAATTGATGCACAATATTGGAATTGTCGGCGAGAGAGTACAATCTCTCTCCTTGGAATAATAATTGTTGATTAGGGAAGGCTCTTTGTGCCGTAACATAAACAAGTTTTAAACTTTCAAAATGACAGCTAAAATTTTCAGTTTTGGTTTTAATTTTCAGATTTAATGAAAAATAAAAAATTTTAGTTTTAAAATTTAAACTATAATTGAATAGTTTAATTTACATCAATGTGGTGGTTGAGTTTTTACACTATAAAAGGGAGGAATATTTCATTGTTTAAACACAACTTGAAAAAAAAATTATACATTTTATATAATATTTCTATAATTTTGACAACTCAATATAAGACTTGTTCTTTCTCTCTTTATGATCGTGCACATAAAAGGAAAATCGACTGTGAATATATAAGATTTTTTATATTAGAGTCGTGTAGTGTCGAAAGTACCCGCACGAATAAGAGATTACTCAGACAACGATTTTCGTGACTCTTAGATTATCTTTTCTAACTCTCTTCTCAAATATAAACGTTATATTAATTTGTTATATTAATTGATATTGTATTATACGAATCACTTATTTTTTATAATAATATTAAGTCGTGTGAGAGTGATTTGTGCATAGAAGATAGATTATGATCTTCAAAGTGCGGGAAATATATTTTATATAATAGTGCCCATTTACTGCAATTGTAATTTTGCATCTTGTTTTGCATTTTAGTGATGCTTGAACCCAATTAATATTGGTATGTATGTAGTTTTCATATGACTATGAATGATTTTGAGAATTTTATTTGAAGAATGGTATAGTATTTTATCGTGATGTGTTTCTACTCTAATTTAGCCCCTACTTGACAATTATTATTGAAATGTTTTTCCACGTACTCATTTTTAATTACACATTCACATAATAAAATATTTTGCACATAAATTCAAAATTTTTCCATATTTTTTAACTACACATTCTCCTAAGAATTCTTATTCAAAACATTATGAAAGGCCATGATGTAAATCGAATCTGCAAAAACATTAACAAACATATCGTACCTTAAGAAAACAAATGATTTTCTTATTTCATAAACAATCAAAAATCCTACAAGACGTTTTAGAGAAACATTAAGTGTCATTTTGACTTAACAAACGAATTTAAATGTCCAACATTAATGGGAATCGTCGCGAGCTTTCCGGAATGGGGTTATGGGCCCAAAACGGACATTATATACAAAAGTTACGCATTTTTCTTCGAACGCCGACCATCCAAATGTTTCAAATATGCAAGTGTCTATTCCTCCACAGTAACCTCATCAGGCCATCAAACAGGAGCTAAGTATGGTGGAACAAGCTCTTTGAAACAAATATTTGCAGACATTTTATATTAAGCCCCTGTTTGTTTAGCATTAAACAGCTGAAAAGTTAAAAAGAAAAAAAAAAGCACTGATATTTTCAAATGTGGGTCCCAGCTGTGAGATAAATGGTCAAAAATGGTGGCTAAATTTGAATTGCAATGGTTGGAATTTTTTTAAATCTGAAGAATTAGTGCTAAACAAACAGAGGCTGATAATAGAACTAGCGATTGGTTTATAAAGTAATATAAATAAATACGACATTTATGATATAGTATTCGGAATCTTGATGGCAAAAATTTCCAATTTCAGAAACATAGTATTTGTGACCAGATTGAAATAATATCTTAAGGATTATGTTGACACTTGAAATTCATTTATTTATTGATTATATTTCATTCTGATTTACTTGATTTCACACTTGAATAATCCTAAAGTAGAATTTCTTTGCAAAATTCTAGTTGCTAGTGATGACCATATATCTTGTTGGCGATTTACGTGTTAGAATTAAATGTTGTATCTGAAGTATGACAAATGTTAGAATCAATTTAATATGCCTTCCTTCATCGTGTTCTAATATGATTCCCTATACTTATAAAACAAAGCTACCATGAGACAAGTTCATTTGTTTCTAATAATGTCAAAGTTGAATAACACTCATATTTTCTTTATTTTAATCCTATTAATTTATACCAGAAAACTCGAAATATAAATAGCAATGCAAGCGTTTCTTTTTTCGAGTTGAATTTACATACCATGACCATATTATTTTTATTTTTACTTTTTGAATAGAGAAATGCCTATACCATATTTAAGTGACACTTTAGGAAGTAAATCACAAATTAGTACTAAATATTAGTAACAAATATCTTGTGAACCTAGGTAAAGAAAAATACCGTAATCGAAAATTACAATTTGAGATTAAATTACAATGCAGATTCAAAACTTTGAAAAGAAATCGAAAATGTAACAGAAGTTTAAAATCACTACAAGACATATTTTCGTCACAGGATTGTTTCTTTCAACCGAAGAAGTTATTTAAGTACAATTTGCTGGTTAGTTAGGATATTTTTGGATCATACATGTATCTTCCTTGTGAATTGTTTTTAACTTTGTCATCATTTCATATGATAATGTAACTTAGCAGTTCTCTTTACATTTTAATAATAAGTGACTTGTGTTTTATAATAAAAAAGAAAAAGGAAAGAGATACTAGAAATGCCATATTTTGGGAGTTAAATCCTAATGTTAATTAACCATGCTATCATCCGAACGTTAATCTCATTATCACGAAAAAATTTCCATAAATTAGGGGGTATTAGAAATTTCGAATATATTATGAGTGCTTTATTCGTGACTATTTATCCAGAAATTGATGCTTTAAGCAAAGTGTTTAGACTTGAAGATTGTAGGTGAAGTACAAAAACTCAATGGGTTCATATACTCAAAAGTAACAATAAAATTGAACATTGAAAATTTATATAATAACTTATTCTTATGCGATTATTCTTTATTGTTATGACAATGATATTTTGCAAATGTGTTTAAAAATTTACTGATATATAGAATTTGTAGTTTGATATACAGAGAATAGAGCAAGGTGGATTTTTTTGGTAATTAAAATTGATGGCACCAAATTATTGTCTAAAAGGGACTTGAAGATGAATATTAATAAATTATCAAGGGGATGAGCTTAAGCCACAAAGGAGTCATCTCCAAAAGGAGTCCGACTTTTATTATTGAAGATCTCCTATATAAGGTTCAATGCGATAGAAACATGTACTGAGTGACTTGTAATAGTACTATATTATTAGTGATGATCCCTAGCTATGGTCATTGTACTAATAATTATGACTTCATGAAGGGTTTCACCATAAATGAGTATTGAGGTGGGATTCTCTAAGGTGTGAGTCACGCACACCCTTGAAGAACTTAATTATGTAAATGTTGTTATGAGACTTTGGTTATGAGATTGTACTATTCCCCATAAACTCCTACTAGAATCAAGTAAAAACGCATGACCATTAATAGCGTTATCCACTATAATTGAGACTAAATCGAGATTGTGTGAGACAATTGAAGTTTGGGTAAAGGGAGTTAATTCAATGCTTAATCCATTATGATTTCTTCAAATTGAAATTGTTATCACTAAATCAGGTTCAAAGTCGAAAGATACGTACACATATCGCACAGTATAACATTGTCATTATATATTATATACATTTATCTATTTTGAAAGTATTAACAATGTGAAGGATTTTTGTAACATAAAAAAGTTTTAAACTTTCAAAATTAAAGTTAATTTTAATTTTCAATTTTGGTTATAATATTCAAATTTAATACAAAATTAAAAATTTTAATTTTAAAATATTTGAAAGGTTTAATTTACATGAATGCGGTAGTTTAATTTTTACATTATAAAAGGGAGGAAATATCTCATTGTTTGATACACAATTTGAAAAACTATTTTCAATACATATTTTTATAGTTTTGACAATTTGATAAGGTTTTCTTTTTTCCCCTCCATATGGAAATGCTTATATAAGAAGAATCAACTGTGAGTTGTAAAAGTTTTATTTTTAAGTTGAGCAGTGTCAAAAGTACAATCATGAAGAGAAGGCCACATGACAAGGACATTAATTTTCACGACTCTCTTATACTATCTTTTCTAACTCTTTTCGCAAGTTTGTTGTTCTATTAATTTGTTATTTTAATACACAAATCACTTATTTTTTCTCTAATATTTTGTCATTACTTTTTGAATAGAGATTTATCATGATTCCATTACCCTTAACTTCGACATGTCATATACAATCTTTTATCATAAGATAAGCCCTTTTGCTCATCACATAAAAGTTTGTTGTGTCAAAGTGAGAGAACTGTTATCCCTCTGATTTTTTATTTTTATTTTTTCATTCCTGTCAAGGAATATTGTTTAGCCCTTTTCTCAGACAAGAGCTGAATCTTACTAGTTTTTCTTATTTATCATGCTTTAGAAATGAAAAAAAGAAAAAGAAAAATCGAAACATGAAGAGTTTCGCCTTCCTTTACTTGTAAGAAAACATAAAATTTGCAAAAGCTAATGGAAAAGTGCAAATTAAAATATGATAAAAATAGCTCCATGCTTGAGTGGCAAGCAATTATTAAAATTTAAATAAGACTGTTAACCCATAAAAAAATACTTATAGATGTGATATAGACCAATAACTTAAGAGACAAAATACCTCCTCAAAACATCATAAAGCTAGTTCCTTGGAACCCATGTCTTCAAATTATTTTTAGGGTTGTGCTAAATGTATATAATAATTTACATAATGATTTACCAACATATGATGTGACGATATTTAATTTGATAAAAAATTCATCAATAAAATAAGTTTTCCACCTCATCATTATATAAATAATTATGTACAAGCAACATTTTCCTTATTTTTATCACAGTTTTTCTTCAATTTTTTTTCTATTTAAAGAATATATCTCGTGTCTCATTGTTAATAGTAACGGGTTCTTATGCAAAGATACCTAATTTATCAAACATTTGTCTCAAGTAAAGTTTTTACAGTATATCTGGTACATTATACTGTGCTTAATTAAGAATTTTTTAAATCTCTTATTTAGGTTCTCTTTGAGCCCCATTTTTGGTATAAAATATATTTTGAAATAGTAGATTGATGGTTAATATATGTTTGAAAATGAAGGAAAAGTTTTTGAATTACGTATAATATTATTTTATTAAAAAATGTGTGGTTAAAAAAAAAGAGAAAAGAAAATGTATTTTTTTAAAAAAAATGAGGATCAAACAAATACTTAGTAAACAAGACATTAGCACGTGCCAAATATATATTCAATTGGATTGAAAAATAATTAAAGTGTTGTAAATGAAGTAATATTTGTGAATGTCAATTATACCCATGTAGCACTAGATTTTATTACCATTGTATTCATACTTATTCCCGTATATATGTGACTTTGATTCTTAATAAAACATTAATTCTATTTACATTTTTGTTTTCTTCTCTTTTTCCTCTAATTTATAACACGATATTAGCGTGATACCTCCCCAAAAGGGGCTTTTTTTCTTCTCTTTTCTCTCTCTAGGCGAGCTGCTCCTTTCGATTTTTCATTACTGAATATTTTTGCTGTGTTGCCATGTGATAGTAATTTAAGGAGTAACTAATTGTTTGAATGCAGTTAGGGTTTAGGGCTACGATAATCTGAATTAGAAAAAAAAAATCAGATTTTAATTACAATAACTAATATGGTATTTTTATTTCACATACCAATTTCAGTTCCAGCTTTGGAATTCTATTTAACCCTCCATTTACCCCTTTAATTATGGCGTATTTCACATAAGGAAATTAGGGTTCGTGTTAAATCATTTTGTAATCTTAAATTCCAGCAAATTGTTGCACTGGGAATGTAATTTATCAAGTAGGTTGCATTTTTGCTGCCGTTAATTTATGAAGCATGTCATTGGGGATTCCATGATTATCAATTCACGTTAATTCTTATACTCTTTCTACTCAATTTGCTGCAAAAACAATTTATTTATTTTACATATCCACGCTGTATATGTTAGTATAAAACTAATTGCATGGGCTATAATTATTTCCAACAATAGTTTTAATATATGATTTCTGCCTTCTGGATGTGCACTTCTTTATATTTGTTTTAACTTATATTTTATTGTTGTTGAATTTTTTTACCTTTAAGTAGACAATGTATCGTGTTGTTGTTCTTGAAAAGGTACAATTTTACAAATATTAACACTATTCTAGAAAACAGACTCCTAAAGAGTTTATGTTTTAAATAATAGTTTGTTGATGCTCATGAAGTGGCACAACATTATTATTATTCTAAAAGAATGTTACTTGCTTTTGAAAACTATGAATTATAATTTTAAATATTTTAGAAGAGTGACATATTACTCTTGAAGATATGATAGTAAAATACAACGTGTTCTAAAAGTAGCACATATTTTGAAAAATATATCATATGTGTAATTTATGAGTTTGCGTTTATCCTTAAAGGAAAACATACAACTCATGTCATGTGAACTTTAATTTCTATACGATTATATCATAGTCAATCATATTTTCGAGAATTGACTATGTCTTTTGTTTGATCAAATATTAATATATTCAAATGACAAACATTATATTGAATCAGAAGTTCAATTACTGAATATATTATTGTTTGACATGATCAGTTGAACCATCATTGGATCAATAACAATGCAAAATTGAAAATTCAAATGGACTTTTAACGTAGAACCAACAAATTCTTCAATCTAATAAATTTTTATATGATATGTGTTCTTTCTATTATTGGTCATTAACCATCACTAGCTAAATAGAGATTACATTTCCTATATTTTTGAAATTTAAATAGAGTGATATATGGGGTCCCGTCACTCTTCACGTTAACTATCTAGATATTATTTGTATCTAATAAATTTGATATATCTACTAGATGATTGAATGTTATTTGCAACATGAAGTTTACGAAATTACTGTTCAAAAGTTAAATTATGAACATAATTTTCAATCAAAATGATGTGTCTTGTTAATGTTAATGAGTTTAAATGTCAACATTTGGAAATGGAAAAGAGATGTAACTCCAGTTCCTTCGGAATCGTTAGTCAATCAAATAGAAAGCCCCAAGGGCGCCATATTCTAGGAGCCCAAATGGTCAAGACAAACTCATCTTTACACTCTTTGGACCTCCAGTCAAAGTAAATGTTAGTTGTGATATCAGTACATAGTTTAACACTATTATTTGTTAAGTGCCTCCAATTAATTTAATTGAGAGCAAAGTACTTTCCAATTTTGTTTACGGAATGTTATTACGTATTACGACAATATCATAGTTCTCGTCGTTATAATTAGCTTATAGTTAGAGCCTAATTTTTCCATGTGTTTATTTTGATAGTGTTGTATATGTAAAATTAATCTACTTCAAAGTATTGGGATAGAAAGTAAAGAATGTTGAAAATAAATGAGTAGTTTGAACCCATATATAATATCTGATGAACGAGTAATATTTTATAACACGATTTGTTGATTGTCAATTTGAGTGAGAAACGAAATGTTTGTTGTCCAAACGAAATACCCTAATATAATGTACATATGTACAATTATCTTAATCCTTGCAAAAGATAATTCAAATCAGAACTTTGAAAAGTAATTTATTTAGATACATTTACTGACCAAATATATCAACAATATTTCACACGCCAGATTTAAATGTTTTAACTCGATTTATGTCCTAAATGACAATTAGTTAATATTATATTTGATAAATTTATGGAATGTTTGAAGCGTGATAATATTCAATTCTAATATAAAAATCTCTAAATTTCGAAAATGAAGCAATTTACAAAAATGGTCTCATTTAGGAGGCATCTACTTCTGGAAAGTATATAGACATAATAAAATGTAAAACCTCAGAAGAGGTTCACGTACTTGATATGTTGAAAATTGAGATATCTTAATAAGTTATGTCGTTATGAGAAAAATAAAATCGAAAAGAAAAAATTATCAACAACTCTTTTGTACATGATATATTGCTTCATAATATGAATAACGAGAATATCGAAATAAATTCGTTGACGCATATCGATCGAAGATATGTTTTGTCAAATAAAAAGATGCAATCTTATCAAATTTGAATTTATTATAGAAACCTGAAGTTTCTAGACTTATAGTTCAAAAATCTAAATGTGTACACTCATATGAAAAGGAAATGAGAAAAATAAAGTCGTAATATGTAATGAACGATCCTTAACATAGTGAATTTTCGTGGTGGATGAAATCACTTGTTCGTGTTTTATTATCCTAACAATGCATGAAACTCGAAATACAGTTACAGTCAACTCATATATCCCCGAAAGATTTAATATGTTTGAAACATAATTTAAGTGATATTATCATGAAGGGGAGTAAATACGCATTGTTCTTTTTTTTCTTAACCAAAGTTTTGTCCCAATGGGTTTTTCTAGCAATATTTTTAATGAGATAACCTCTTTTTTTGGCATATTCAAAAAAAATAATGTACTTTTTTCCTCCATTATAATTTTTTCACAGGTATTCTTTGTGTAATAAATGTCGATAAGCTAAAAGACATTCACCCTCAAAAAAATACTCTGATATGTATGAAATTGCCAAAGATATCGATAAAAAGCTATTTTTCAAATCATCAAATTACTACAGTTGACAAAGATTGATAAATATCTTCTATGAGATGGTGTTGTTTGAAAATTATACAAGACAACAAGAGATATATTTCACCAAAAATTGTAATATTGAAGACATTAAATCAAGTTAAATATGAATTGATGCAAGAATTAAAATCAGATGAGTAGTTATACTATTTTTCATTTTATCAAGTCTTGCCTTACTGGATTTTCTTAACAAGGTTTTGACGATGTAGCATTTTACTACTTCAAATTACTTGTAGTTTTTTTTCAATTGGTGGCATTTTTGTCCCATCGAATTTTTTGCCAAACAAGATTTCAATGAGATAGATATTGTGTAAATAGTCTTTCTAGGAGGAGTATTGTAAATAAGGTAGTAATTGTGAATGACAATAATACTCATGTAGCCTTAGATTCTAATACCATTGTATCCCTACTTCTTCCATATATATATGGGACTTAGATTTTTTTAAAAAGCACAATTCTATTTACTTCTTTATTCCCTTCTCTTTCCTCTCTAATTTATAACATAACCTACAGTTTTATCAACATTTGGATAGAGACCCATCATTGATTATAGGAAGGAGCATAATTGGCAGACAGCATATTAGCTGCAAAGGTGACAAATGAACAAAAAATATATGTATAAAATATATGCATCCCTAATCCACCTCTTTATGAAAGAAAATAAATGGGTGGGTTTATCACTCAATCCCTTTTCAAAAAAATATTAATTTGGTGTACCACAATGAAAGATACTCATTAATATTAAATACATTGCCTATAATAGAAACAAAATGCTTATTTCTCTATACACACAAAAGGACAGTTTGCAGATTGGTTTTTATTGATATTGTCTACCAATACAAGCAATACCTAAATGTACGAAAATGGGCCACTAATGAGGGAGATGAAATTTAGTCTACACTATCATGGACCCGTGCCATAAACGATGTTGGTATGTTTAGTTCCATCTAATAATAAGTCTCAAACATGCATTATATATTTTACACATCGATAACATTGGATAAAATAATATAAGCATAGATGGTGATTTGAATAGGATGATTAAACGTATATTGAATATTATTAAGGCGTGTTAGCACAAAACGTCCATACGTTTGATCTTTAGTATGCAAAACGTACATACGTTTCAATTTTTTACATTTTCACCCTTATTTCTATGTTTCATTGCGGAAAACATAATTTTCCTCAATTTTCATCTATTTTCTCTATAAAATTTGTGAAATGACAAATATACGCTCTTATAAATAAATAAAAATAAAATAAAAAAAGAAAACAATAAAGAACTAATTGCAATCATATGCCCAATTTTTTCAAAAATTACGAATGAGTCCCAAACAAATAATTAAAAATCAAAACCAAAAACAAAAATAACTTCATCCTCTGCTCCCATCCATTCTAATTCCCGGAAAATAAGGCTTTGTTTACAGATACCCATTGTAGTGCTGCTTGTGGATCCATTAATATGGATAGCATTTCGTTTTCGACTGTTACTATGATTTCAATGTTGGAGTTTGCAAATGACATTAGAATTTGAGGATTTGTGTCGTAAATTTTGGCTTTTGTAAGGTTAAGGGCTTGCAAGAGATCAAGAACTTTATCCGGTGGACAGGGGCGAACCCAGCATCCGGCGAGTCCCTACGGCCGCCCATACTGGATCCGCTGAAAATAAATTTTTTTGGTTGACAATGAATAAATCTTTTAGATTATATACCTGATAATTCGTTTTGTTTTCAAACTTTTCTTGTAGCTCAGTTGAGTAGGGCTCTTATATTCATATAGGAAGTCTCGGTTTCAAATCTCTTTTCCATCATTTTTATTTTCTAAGATTTTTATTTTTTTAATTTTTACCTTTTACCAAAATTAAATAAGATGGATAGATGATTCAAAATCGTGACCCCTATTTAGGATAGCGAGAGGTTGACCATTGTGGCACTTCTTGAATTTGATTCTAGTCCTACCATAATAATATTTATTACATGTTAGCGGGTTTAATGAAATTCTAAAAATTTGAATCCATACTCTTCCTTTGAATTATACAAAATTTGGTCACAATATCATTTGATTAATATTGCTTATTTTTACAACAAAATTATATATATTCAGTTTGAATAAAATAATTGTTATATTTAAATTTTAGACCTTGTTTGATTCTTTTTTTTTTCCAAAATACATTTTTCTTTCTTCTTTCAACCGCACATTTTTCAATAAAATAATATTATATTCAAATTCAAAACTTTTTCTTATTTTTAACCACATATTTTCTATCAAATCACTATTCCAAAATGAACTTTTTACAAAAAAATGGGCATTAAACGTGATTCTTAATATTTTATTGCAACAACGATCGACTATCCACGGCCGCTCTTGCCGACCCAAAATCCTTGGTCCGTCACTGTCGGTGGGGTAAATTGTTGCCGACTTGACCATAATTAATGCCGAGTGATTCTACTTCTCCATTGAAACCTGTTCAGATTCAAAGAGACAATTAATATTAATGCTGTGCAAAATATAGAAAGATCAAAGGGATATATTCACCTCATAAAGTTAGAAACATTCTGAGAAGAATATAAGGTAGAAATCCAGCTTTGAAGTGTTTCCATAGTGTGTATACCAGTTCACGTTTGGGATGGGGGGAAGAGGATGAAATTATTTTTGTTTTTGTTTTTGATTTTTAATTATTTATTTGGGACTCGTTTGTAAATTTTGAAAAAAATTGGGCATATGGTTGTAATTAATTCTTTATTGTTTTCTTTTATAAGATTGTATATTTGTCATTTCACAGACTTTTATAGAGAAAATGGATGAAAATTGAGGAAAATGATGTTTTTCACAATGAAACGTGGAAATAGAGGCGAAAATGCAAAAAATTGAAATGTAGCGACATTTTGCACACTAAAGGTCAAATGTAAGAACGTTTTGTGCTAATAAATCATATTATTAAAATAAAAGAAAAAATAAAATTTGGGAAAATTATAGTGTTTTAACGTTATTTTTTATCCATTATTGTATACCGAACATGTGGTATATAAAGTTAATTAAAACGTTATGTGAAACAAAATTGTACAAAAATAACTCAAAAATTTTTGTTACTTGGAAAAATGATTTCTATTAAGGGAAAGGAATCTTGAAATGGCATGGTTTTAGGTGATGACAAGGAAGGGATGTTGACCCATCAACAAAGCGGATAATACCAAACAAATCCATTTCAAAGCTTGAATTAATTAATAATATGGACAAGTGGGTTTTCTTATTGGTGATTATTAATCTAATGTTTAGGTTGCAAGGCAATAATCAACAATTTTAAAAATAATAACACTCTTTTTTAAGGCATGAGTTGTCAAAGTAAACTCTATACATCCCCAGCCCCCCACTCTCCAACCAAAATATACCCTTTTGAAGGATAAAAAGATCAAGAAAACGTCTTTAAATCTTTCTTTTTCTCCAACCTTTTCCTTCAATTTTTTGAAAGGAATCCTTGTCTCCTTGAGTTGAAAATGGATTTTTATTCTGAGTATTATCTTAATTCCTTTTTATTATAGGAATAGTAAATCAAAAACAAAATAAATATACAAATTCAAGTGATCACACATATTGTGATAGTTACGTGTACTGGCTTACATGAATATTTTACTATAATGAAAAAATCCAAGCACTCAAAATTGACTTCTAAAATTTTTTATATATAAACCCTGTTTGGGGGAGATTTTTACAAAATTTTAATCCAAATTTGGACGTTTGAAAATGTAGGGTGGTTCCTTCCGGTCGTAATTTTTTACTAAACATTTGGTAAATTACCGTAACTGTCCTTCTTCCAAACAAAGTGAATCAAATGTCAAAATGGTACATTGGTAATTCTACAAAATGTGGTCAATTAGTGCGGTTGCTTTTCAAATTTATAACGGCAACAATTTTCATTAAAATATGCTGATAATCAGTCCCAAACAAGTGCATAGTATGAATATTAAAGCAAGCTAATGTAATTGTGAAATACTCTAATGTTATTATTTATTTATTTATTTATTATTATGCGAATAATATTGTTATGTAGCACTATTAATGCTTGACACCAGTGTATATGTGACCGTGAATTCACTTATTCATTTTTCGAGTGAATAAAAATGTATTATAATTCATTGGACAACAAATGATTGGATTATTATTTATTTATCTTTATGTGAATAATGCTATGTAGCATTATTAATATTTAACATAGTGTAGGTAACAACAAATTAACATTCATTTTTCAAGTGGATGAAAATGTATTACTATTCATTGGACAATTTTAAATGATTGGATTATACACCACTTGGAAAAATGCTAAATTGTAGTGATGTTACGTAGCATTTTTTTTTTACAATATCGATGAGATAAAAGTACAAGATATTTAAATTCCGTATATATAGTCAAAACATTCAAATGTGAATAAACTCTATTCAATGATGGTACTCTGCAGCTCTGAAGAGTCCCCATAAAATGTACCAATAGAAAATAATAATACTGTATAATGCTAAAACACTTATTTACATGTGTATTATGTTTAATTAAAGATGAAATCATATAATTTATTTAATTTAATTCTATTTGAATTTAATGTTATTAGGACTGTCATTTAAACGGATATTAAATATTAGTAGTGTTAAATGATATTACTCAGTAAAAAAACACATGGTGGGAGAGGGGAGAGAGAGAGAGAGAGAGAGAGAGTGGAATAGGAGTCACTGGTTCTAGTCGTTTCCTACAAATGATCCTACTTTATTTATTTGTTTTTATTTATGCATAATTCTCATTTTATTTTAGTTATTTATTTTTATTTTTGTTTGTAACGCCACAAAATTCGAGGCCCTGAGACAGCTTTGGCAAGGACAAGGATTTCTGTACAAAGGGATGAGTTTCAAATCTGATTACTACAGAAGATAAAAAGCAAACCCCATCAGAATAATCAGATAGTTTTCTTCGTGGAGAAGGAGAGAAAAAGCAGCAGATAGAGCCCCTTTAAAGAGACACCATATAATACTTATATCTATAGATAGTTTTTGCTACACAAAGTGGAGCTACTGTTCAAGAAAATCCCAGCAAGAAGTTGCTAAATTCATCTTCTTCTTAAACCTCAGAAGAAAACATCATATTTTATCTTGGATTTTGTTTTCTGTATCAGTTGGTTTCATTTTTCGGAGTACGATAATGCTCTGAGGAGGTGTTTGCATGGCGAATCATAGAATTGAAGAGCCTGCTTTATCAGATTTGGGTCATATCCCTTATGCACTTCCTCATATGATTCATCCTCCTACCGGGACCTTTATGTATTTCTTTACATTTCAAAATATAGTTTTTTCCCTCTCTTTATTCAACCCACTCTAAATATTTTAGGACTTGATATATAAGGTTGACACAGGTTTTTATTTTTTATTTTTATTTTTTTGCGGTTTTTCTTTAGAAATCAAGGACCTGCTTTTGATTTTGGAGAGCTGGAGGAGGCTATTGTGCTGCAAGCTGTTAATGATACAAAACAACGTATGTTGTCTTCCCTTTTTGACATTTGCGGGGTGAGGTGGGTGGGTGGTACTTTCCAATTTGTAATACAGAAATCATACATGGGCAAAACATTAGAATGGCGTGGGGTTTCAAATAACTGCAGCGAGGAGAAGAAAAAATGTGATTAGCTTCCTTTTTTTCCCCTTTCTTGAAAATAATTGCTTAAACTTTCTCAAAGATTTTGCTTTTGTGATTTTGTGCAGCTTTATACACAGGCAGACCTGCAGCAACTCTGGAAATGTTCCCTTCTTGGCCTATGAGGTTCCATCATACCCCAAGAGTACTTCCCTTTCTTTGAACATCTGTCTATATATTTTACACGTAGAGGGGATAAGTGAACTGTATGATTATAAGTCTACCATCGACTGACCTTCTCTGGACACCGTGTGTGAACTAATTGTACAGGGAAGTTCGAAATCAGGAGAAGAGAGTGTTGATTCAGGATCAGCAGTGCATTCACTTTCAAGTAGAGGTGAGGGCAGCAGATTGGAACCAGTCTCTCCTGTTGATAGAAAAGTTGCTGCTTCATCAGACCATCAAGTGATTGATCAGATGCACCATCATCTACAGCTACCACAACAGGTAGAGATGGCTAGTGCAAGTAATAGCCCGATAACAGGAATGTCTCGTCCTCAACCACTTGCCAAGCCAACCCCAGAAAAGGTTTCTACACTTCTCTTTCTCACTACTTTTGTAGGGTCCACTCGGCTATACATTATTCAAATGGAAATATGTTGTCGAATAGTAGAATACAACGAAATACGTAATATTCATCAATATTGTCGAGTATCATGTACCACAAAATTTTTTTTTTTTCCCTGTTCTACTAAACATATAATCCCAAAAACTGGGAAAAAAATGTGGCATCTTCGCTCTATTGAATAACTCACAAATCCCAACAACTGATAGAAAAGGTCGTATTTTTCTGATTTTATGAGTGATTCTATTATTTTTATTCTGACATATATGAAAAAGGCGAATCTTCACAGTAGTTAAACTGTTACTTTTGCTTTGTGAGTTATATTATAAAATAATGTGGTCTCCTTTTTATCTCCCAGTAGTACTGTAGTATAACTATTGTAAACAGTAAATCAAGCCTTTTCAATTCCATTTATCAGTGTGGAAAAAAATTATTTTTTAATTACGCAGAAATGGGGAGCTGGTCCTAATTCAGAGAGAGTGCTTGATGCTAAGGTAAAGGAGTAAGAACCCTTTCATCATCACATTTAACTAGCACCAATTTAAGTGATAGCGGATCGACGGTAACATTGTTAAATGGACGACTACTATCTAGATGAGAGCTAATCATCCGTGGTGATACATATCTTTAAACCTGTATAGAAAGAAAATAACTCTATTATAAACAAAAAAGAAAGGTAAATTGCACAATCAGTCCCCCGTGATTTGTAATTGGTCACATTATGGTCCTAAACATTTTTTTTTATTGGCAATCTAAAATGACGAAAAATTGCATCAAGAGTTAAATGGAAACCGAAATAGTCGTAGAAAATTATGAAAATATCACATAGATTTTGGAAATTTTCCATAGTTTTTAGCAGGTGTTGTTATATTATATATAATTTTTTAGCGCACTGAAATCTATTTAAATTCGCAATTAATTCCGAAAAATATTAATCTTGAAGCTGATAATTTTTTTTTGGCTGGTCACAGTCATTGAGACGTTTGGCTCAAAATAGGGAAGCAGCAAAGAAGAGCAGGCTTAGAAAAAAGGTGGGGGTACCAATTTCTCATTACAACACTAGAAATGGACTCATATGAAAATTTTGAACTGTTCTTCAAATCATATTTGCTCATTTTGGTCCATATTAAATTAAAATTCATTTTTTTCTCTCATCTTATCAACCACACATTCTTTAATAAAATAGTATTACACGTAAACCTAAAAAAATTTCTATCTTTTTCAATCACGTATTCTCCAAAAAATTAGTATTCTCCTCTTTAAAATGACATATACTGGAGCCCAAAACAAGGGCAAAATTTTAAATTGTTTTCCTTTTTTGGTTCAGGCCTATGTACAGCAGCTAGAATCAAGTAGGGTAAGGCTGAGCCAGCTAGAGCAGGATCTTCAAAGAGCACGTTCACAAGTAAATAAAACTTTTAATTTTTTAGAAATGAATTTTCTGATTTTTTAAAATATTTTTCTTAATTAATGTGATGAACTGCAGGGAATTTTCATAGGAGGAGGTGGGGGTGCTGGTGGGAACATTAGTTCTGGTAAGTCTAATCCTTTGTGATCCATTTGAGAAGATAGTGTTGCTCTATTTAGGTCGATTTTGACTTAAATTAGAAAAGAATGCCTTTTATAAAGCATTTTACAACAAAAAGGCTTTTTTTAAAAAAAATGATTTTTCAACTAATGAACCGAACTTTTGGCTATAGGCAACATCCTTTAATCTAAATCCTCTGAAAATTCAAAATTCGGTCAAATTAAGAAACAACAAATTTCAAAGCTGATTATTCTTGGCTTTTGAGTTGAAAGAGATGGAATAATTTCTTCATTTGACTAAAATACGGCCACTCCCTTAAGCTATCATCAAATGTCAACTATCTGTTCACGAAAAAGAATATATATTTGACTTTACGTGGTCAGACACGTGTCCCAAGTTTAAGTTTTTTCAAAACTTGTGGAGCCCAAACATGGCCTAAGTAAATGACATTATGCCCCTGCTTGATGGTCATTATAAAGAGAAATCGAGAAAAATGATGTTTAGAATAGTGATTTTTTGAAAATGTGTTGTTAAAAAATAGGAAAATGTTTTGGATATACATACAAAATATTTTATTGTGTGAATATGTGATTGAAAATGAGTATCAAAAATAAAAAGTTTTAATTTAAAGAGAGTAAGCAGGGACTTAATAAAAAATTATTATAGTATTTAGAACAAGATATTTCACAATTATTACAAAAATAAATTCTATTTCTCTTTCCAAGTTATATATTTTCCAATGATATGATATGTTATTTTTTTAATGTGGGATGTTATCATTATCTATTGTTTTAGCATGTTAAAATGTTTTGTAAAATCGAAAGGAATATGTTCTAATATAAATGTTAGCAACACAATTTAGAAGTTAGGAATATTAAAATATTATTTACGTCATAGTAAATAAAGAAGTTGAAAATACTAGTGTAAGAACAAGTCATGACAAATGGTGGTATCATAAAGTACTAGCGTGATTTCAGATGATACGTGATAGTGAGCTAAGTAATCACATTAAAGCACGTTGTTTTGATGTATCATGAACTCTCTTTCTATATTGAAAGCAACAATTGGAAAATGCTTGTTCATTATTTAACAGAGGAATTGGCTTTTAAATAGCCTTGCAAGATAATTGAAAAGAGAAAAACTGCAGCCCACGTTTCACAGATCAAATAACATGGAAAATGACTAAGGGATAGGTCAAACAAAAAGTAGTCCTTAATTAATAGGGATTATTAACAAACCTAACAGAATGTTAAATTAAAGAAAAACCTAAAACTTTAACATCCTCCCTGCTGAAATCACTTTAATTGCGAATCCGAACAACACCCATTAACTCACACATCTTCAAGAATACATTAAGGTTTAAGGGTTTAGTCATTATGTCTGCAACTTGCTCATGTGTATGATAATGAATCATCTTCGCAATTCCACCTCGTGTGAGTTCACAAAGAAAATAAAATTGAACATCAATGTGTTTGCTGTGACCATGCAAAATTGGATTCTTGGAAAGCTTGATTGTTGAACTATTATCACAATAGACTAGAGTAGAATCATGTGGAGAAAGACCGAGGCTTTCTAATATGAAGTTATTGCAATGAACTCAGCCTTAGTAGCAGACAAGGTGACTACAACCTTTCTTCGAGGACCAAGATGCTGCTCCTAATCTCAACACAAACAAGTAGCCTGAAGAGTTCTTCTTGTCTAGATCTCCATCATAATCACTATTCGTGTAGACAACTAGTTCCTCCTTTCCTGTAGAACACACCAAAATCTATGGTACTTTTTAAGTACCTAAGTATCCTCTTTGATGTTCTCAAGTGAAGTTCAGTAGGGCAATCCATAAATCTCCTTATGAGACTTACTACAATCATAACATCAAATCAAGTGGATGACAAGTACATAAGATTTCCCACAATTTGCCTATAGAAAGCCCCGTCAACTCTAACTCTACCTTCATCTTTCTTAAGTTTGACCTAAGGACCATAGGATTGTGGATTACTTCAGTGTAATCCATCCTTTGTTCTTGAGAGTTTCCTTTGCTACCAACAGGGTCTTGTATTTATCCACTTCTCCATTCTCAATGAGCTTAGTCTTGTAGACTCATATTACTCCAACTCTCTTCCCTCCTATAGGTAAACCTGTCAACTCCCAAGCATCATTCATCTCTTAGGCTTCTATCTCTGCATCCATTGTTTTTCTCCACTTTTTACTTTTAACAGCATCTTCAAAATGAGACGGGATCACTTTTTGCAAACAAGGCAAAATATTCTGTATCTTTTTCCTTAGAGAAATATGTTCCAATTTCATAGTCTTTCATCTAAGTTGGTTTCCACTTACTCTTCTTTCTTTAGAACCAAAAAAAGATTCTTCACTTGACTTATCCATATCGTCACCCCATTGTATCATCTGTTGCATTGTTATGGAGATCAGCTTCAGTGTCTCCTTCATTTCTATTAACTATGGCTGCTTCCTTATCACCTATTTCCCAATCCAGGTCAGCTATAATGGCTTCTTCATGACTTTTGTCCGAGTCCTAACTGTTTTCTTCTTCAAATACTACATCTTTGCTCACTATTATCTTTTGAGAACTTGGATCATACAATCCATATGCCTTTTGACTTCTCACTAACTCCTAGAACATATCTTAAATCTTGTCATCAAGTTTAGTCCTTTTCTGTCACGAACATGAGCATGGGATATACATCCGAATACCCTTAAGTAGTCAACGGATAGTTTAGATCCACTCCAAGTTTCTTCTGGAGTCATGTTTTTCACTGCAAGAGTTGGGCTTCTATTCAGAACATGAATAGACTAATTGACTACTTCTGGCCAGGATGTCTTTGGAATCTTCTTCTATGAGAGCTTACTTCGAACCATATTCATATAGTTTGGCTCTTTCTCGCAGCAACACCTTTTTGTTGTGGAGTATATGTAGCTGTCAATTGTCTACGAATGCCATTTTCTTCGCCAAAACTTGTGAACTCTTTTGATGTAAATTCTCCTCCATGGTCAGTGCGAAGAGCTTTTATACACAAACCAGATTTTTTTTTTTCAATGCGACTTCTTTAATTCTTGAATGTGATAAAAGTCTCTGACTTACCTACCAAGAAATACATCCAAGTCTTACGACTAAAATCTTCAATGAAAGTGATCAAATGCCTCTTTTTGTTATTTGAAATGGATTTATTGGTCCACAAATGTCAGCATGCACTAGTTGAAGAATCTGAGAAGCCCTCGTGTGCTCTCCTATAGGAATGGATCTCTCTGTTGTTCCCCCACCAAGCAATCTTTACATACTTTTGAAGGGACTTTAAATTGTAGCAGCCCATTCACCATACTTTTCTACTGAAGAACTTTCCAGCTTTTGAAGTTCAAGTGTCCATCTCTACATGATGAACATTTTGTTTGCAGATATTGAGTTTCCATGATTAGTCATCTCCCATGATGATAAACCTTACATTTTTCATGTTGTATGAGTGTTGCAATTCCCTTCTCTTGTAGCTGACTAACACTTGGCAAATTTTTTTTCAGTCCTGGGATCTAAAATACCTTAGTAATGACCTATACAATCACATTTACCCACATTCATATGTTCTCTTTTCCAGTCACAGCCATGCTTGATTGTCTCCCAACTTCATAGATTCACTGAAATTTCCGTCAAGGCTTTCGAAAAACTCCTTACTACACGTGGTTAGTGCAACTTGAGTCAAGAAACCATACTTCTCCTTTACAAGCTTCCACAACTGCCATTAAGAGCATCTCTCCATTAGCTTTTGCATAATTAGCATTTGTTCTCTTGTCTGAACATTCATATTGAAAATGTCCAAGCTTATGACAATTGTAGCACTCAATGGTATATTTATCAAAGAAATATCTATCTCTTCCCCTTCCTCTATGACCTCATCCTTTTCCTCCCTCTTGATCTTCATAAGTAACTTTTAAGGTTTGTTCTTCTACAACATGACAATTCATGCTTTGTTCATGCATCAGAAGACTACTTTGTAATGCAACAATAGACAAGGTGTCTAGATCATTAGACTCTTGAATAGAACACACATCATATTAGGATTCATAGATCTCAGGATCTTTTCAATTACCACAGTATCTTGCATTTTTTTCACCATGTGTCCTCATCTTGTTGGCTATAGTGAGTGTTCGAGCAAAGTACTCATTCACAGATTCTCCTGCCTTCACGTAAATAACTTCAAACTCCTTTTGAAGAACTTGTAGTCATGCACGCTGCACCATTGCTGTCCCTTAGTACTTTGCTTCAAAGAATCCCAGGTGTTCTTTACTGTGTCTTTCCTCAAAATGGTCTTCAAGACCGATTGATCAATTGCTTTGAAGAGGCAATTCTTAGTCTTCAGATCTTTTAGTTTTGCATCTTCAATCATCTTGTGTTCGTAAGCGAGTTCTTCTCCTTTAGCTATTTCTACATTAGGAATCCCGGTTCTATCAAACTCCAATATTCTTTCGATCGTAAAAAGTCCTCCATAAGCATACACCAGTGATCATAGTGTCCATCAAAGTTTAGAATCAATGGTTGTACGAAACTGCTTTTAGTCTCCATATCCTTGCTGTAACCCTCTTAGAAGACTGCTACTTCTCAATCAGGCCTTTGAATTGGCTCTAATACCAAATATCAGGAACTTTATTTTTGTATTGAAAGCATGAATTGGAGAATGCTTGTTAATTATTGAACAAATTAATTGACTTTCAAATAACCTTACAAGATAACTGAAAGGAGAAAAAAAATTGCAGCCCCCAATTAGTAGGGATTATTAGCAAAATCAAAGAAAAACCTGAACTTTAACATGATAAGTATATTTAATAAAAAAACACTATGAAATGAGATTATTTTCTATTAATTACTTCAGTCTAATATTTGAATATACAATATTCTTAGTTACTACTAAGGATGTAAAAGATATACCAAAATTATTTAAAAATAAATTGAACTATGATTTTCGAATTATAGATGTTCTATGAAATATTATTACGTAAATACGGATTCATTCTATCAGTTGTTGCGGCACTTTCAAAAATGTTACGTAAATCCAAAGCATTGTGTTATTATAATATGAACTTCAATAAACATTTTATAAGTTCTGAATTTTTTACAGCAATAAAAATATTATTTATATCAGAATGTTGCACATGTAAACGGGATGTTGGCGAACCACGGAAACAACAAATATAGAAGAAAAGCATGAGATCAAGGAGATAATCATGATGGAGTCAAATGAATCGGTGGCGTTCAACGAAGATGGAATTTGTACACAATCTTCCAACTCCATTGATTTCATGATTAAAGTCGATGAAGAAGTTGAAGTCCTCAAAGTTGAGTTTGAATTAGGTAGTGTAGGCAAATCATGTGATGCTCCTATGGGAGATCTCCTTGCCATTCAACCTGAGGAGTCAACAATTAAACAAGAAGAAGAAGAAGAAGAACATGTAGAGTTTGTGACTGGCAACGAAGAAATTAAAGTCTTCATAATTGTGTTTGAATGGGGTGGAAGAAAATCATATAATGTGAAAAAGGCAAAATAAAAACTTGGATGATGCTCAAAGTTTGGTGCAAAGTCAATTTACACAGACTAAGCAAAACCTCTAAAGTCATATTCAAAGTATCAAGAAGAACTTGTTCAAAAGTCGGGCTACGACTATAAATAAGTGCTTATTGGAAGGTAACCCAATTTTCTATCATTTTATTTATTATGCCCTAAGTAGTTGCAGGCATTTAGTGTGTTTGGATAGTATTAGAGCTTAGGTACATAATTGTTAGTTTTTATGGGATTAAATATTTAGGATAGTATCATAGCATCATAATCGTGCCAAATTAATCCTCTCTCATCCGATAATATTGGTACTTAATTTTTGTCTCTTTTCAGGTATCATAGATGATATTTTCCAACACACGGAAGAAAAAAGAATAGAAGACCTCGCGCTATCGTTGAGAAAACTTCACATTCATTGCGAGTATTGCCAACCTTTTGAGCCTATTTCGCGCACACATTGAGCAAAATATGTATTTTAAGTTTTGGGTGTAGCGTATTGTTTATTTTTTGATAGGCAAAAAAAATTTTTTTAAAAATGAAAATTGAGTTTGTTTTTTTAAATAAAAAAAATCTCAAAAAAATTATTGCTTTAATGTATGTTTGTATTGGTTAGATCGGTGCCTGCTAATTGAAATTAATTGAGTAGTTTATGATGCGTAACTTATAATAATTAGGTGATGCAATTTTGCCAATTTGATACTTATTTATGTGAGATCGTATTAAATTGAGCATAATATGAATTACTGGATTGATTACATTGATAGCATATTAAATGGAATTAGGTTTTCAAAACCAAGCCCATGAGTATATTGAAAGCATTAGTTTGGGGGTGGTTGATCTTGTTGCGGAAGCTATTTAGATAGATGTTGGTTCCGTGCTTGCTGAAAATATTGTGTGAAGTGTTTTTGATTAACATGTGGAACCTAAGTAGTATCCATAAACTAGAGTTTTGCTCCAAATTACTTATCCTAAAAAATAGAAGGCATTGTACTAGTCATGACACACAAAAAAAAAAGTTACCTATATTGTTGTGTGATTATAGTCTTAAGTAATCCAGCCATATATTCATTACCGATTTTCAAAAAAACGATATACCGGGAAAGAAAGCTGCCTACAATGTAGAGTGAAAACTACCTTCGAGAATCAATAAAAAGATCCCAAAAACTGAGAATAAATCATAGTGAGAAAACAACACACCAAAGTGTGTTGAGGCCAAAAGATGTTTGAGGCAGTAGAAAAATAAACATAAGCACAGTAGAAAAATAAACATAAGCACTATTTATGTCTGGCTAAGTCTTGGATATTTAATTGTGGACTTGGATTTCTAGTGAGATGATTATTATTCAGCTAAAGTTTGAAAGTTGAGACATTCAAAACTTAAGGAGAATCATCACTTATTGAGATAGTAACTTGAATTGGTGAAACCAACCAAACTTTAGTGCAGAAAGAATGCATATTGTCATATCAACCTTAGAATAAACATCCCAGTATGAGATTGAAAAAGATAAATTGGAGGTGTGTAACCCATGAGAGAGAAAGGAAATATTTGACTATTGAGGGTCCAACAATAACCAATTTAAGGATTTATGATGATTTGATTGACTATGTGCGCACACATCAATCGAGAACTGGATAAGCAAGAATTAGTTTTATTTGCATTACTCATGAACTCTTTATTAATTATCAAACAAGATCAATAATTGAAGGGAATTTGGCAAACGTATCTGATGTTTTTATTATTTATTTTTGTTTGCTTGTATGTTAAGTAGATAGTCTTACTCGAAACGGACGAGAATTTAATATTGTAGGTGTGATAAGTTCACATTATGCACTTATTTAGTCGCTTCATTATTTATAGTAAATTGAGGAGATATATACTTAATCTAGTGTAAAATATGTTATTTGTATGAAAAATGCCATTTGGATACACTTGGATGAAATTGGTAAGAAATAGGTGGAACTGAAGCTCAAATAAAGTTAATTTGAAACACTTGAAGATCAATCGGATTGCAATTGATTAGTTGAAAATAATATTGGAGCAATCGGAGAAAATTTACAAGTTTTGGGAGTTAAATTTAATATTTAAAAACTTTAAGGACTAAATTACAAACTTTTAAAATTTGCATCATATCAATTATGAACGACTTTGGGGTGATGAGGACCTAATTATGAAGACTAGAAGATGGACTCAAATCGCATGACAAAAGAACTCAAGCTCGACGAAAGAAGAAATATGAGGACCATAGTGAACATGAATGAAAGTTATTACTCCATGCGATAGCATGGAATAATTAGTTGCGATTGCAACTACAAAAAAATCACCATCAATGGGAAATTCAAATATGTCATACGATGGCATCATGATAAGTTGTGCGATAGCATGGTTATTTTTGGGGTAGACGGATTCTTTCCTTGTTTGATTAGTACTATACATGGAAATCAATTTTAACACGAATTATGACCTAATATAGTCTCTGAATACATACCTTAGTTCAACTATTAAGAGGAGCTTGGAAGGATTCATATACAAATTTGGCTCTTAGGATTTCAACTTCAAAATTTCTTCATAGATGAGAGTCAAAGAGGAAGCTTTGTTCTACAGTGTCATACGTCCATTCAAGACTTTATAGAAGCTTGTTACAAAAAACATTCAAACCTACATTTATACATCTATTTCTTGGATGAAGAAGAAGAATGAGAATTAAAAGGTGATCAAGGAACCATTGAAGATAATCAAGAACTTCAATATTTATTTCTATCTGCTTTCCAATTATTCGATTATGGGTGATGTTGTATCAATTACTGTGTTCTTGTAATTAATTTGATGTTTATCTAATCATATAGATGTTAGGATAACGTTGAACACTACTTTTGAGGTTATGATATTTAATTCCACGTTTTGACATTAAAGCATGTGTTTGGTTGTGAATGAATGTTAAGTACTTAATGCTTTTCAACTAATTGATCAATAGTTGAATTCCTATATGATTTCTACTGTTATTCGAGATAAAAAATAGAAATTTGGCTCATGGTAACAATCATTGTAAAGTCTGATAGGAGATAGGATATATCGCTATACTTTGGATGATCCTTTTGATATTATTATGATTTAATGCTTCTTTACATGTTTACATCTTCCATAGAGATATAGAAATGTCACGTGTGAGGATATGTTTAGTTCTACTTGCGAGAAATTATTAAACAAATTAGGAACATTAATCTTCATATCCAAGTATGTGTGTATAAACTATGGGTTGATATTAAAATCGATGAAAGAAGGGTGTTAGAGAAGAGAGATATATAATGATATTTGAAGAATATTTGCTAATATTGGAGAAAATATTATGGCGTGATTGGAGAGATTTGGAGAATATTGGTTGACGATCATTGGAATATTTCCATAATTTGTTATCTTGTTTCCTTGATTGCCCCTTCCATAATAAGGCAACCTTGATTTAATGTGACTATATATGTATATGTCATTGTAAACTCAACTTATTAGAATAAAATTCAAACGGTCAAAAAACCTTGAACACGGAAACTAGAAAACACGAACAGCTGACTCTAAGGACAATTTTGACCCACCAAATGTTGTCGAAAATATCCTAAAACATGATTAGCTAGATACAGACAATATGAATCCAATGGAACCAACCTTGCACATTTCTGAGTAATGGTTTGAAAGATACAATTGTTTCCGTGGAAGTTGCACAAAGCTGGAAAAATATAATTGCGCAAACAGATTGAGAAATCATTTATGCTTGCATGTTTTGGAACTATTGACTTGATCAACACATCCGCTCTAATACCATAAAGAATTCAATTTAAGTAATAAATAAAAACACAAAATTTTACATGGTTCGGCGCCATTGTGGCAAATCTATATCTATGGGAGAAGAGAGAAGATTGTATTCACGTATGTTTGGAGTTTATAGTGACACATATATAGTCACATTACATCAATGTTGCCTTATTATGGATTAGGCAATCAAGGAAACAAAATAACAACTTATGGAAATATTCCAATTATCGTGAACTAATATTCTCCGAATCTCTCCAAATCACACCATAATATTTACTCTAATATTACCAAATATTCTTCAAATATCACTCTTCTCCAACATAGGAGAATTTGTATTTCTAGTATTTATCAATTACTTGAGTTTCATGACGCTTCCACATTAATGGTATTATATTAGTTAATTTAGTATAGATATTAGATTTTTAATATGAATACCAAATCTCATCTAATTTTCCCATTCGATTAAAGTTGGCATTAATTGAAAACTAGATGAAGTACTTCATTCTTGTGGGAATGATACTTTATTTACTACTTTAGTACTTGACTACTGTATGTACACTTATGAGGTATCGTCGATCACCTAGGAAAATGGCTCAAAATGCCCTACGCACTTTAAATTACGTTCTCTTGGTGTATATCACATATGAATTGACCCGTCACTCGAGGTATTCCAATCTTTGTTTGATATAAAACTCTTATATCTATAAAAATTTTGTGTGGTCTTTACTCATCATGGTCGAGGCCTTCCTGCCCACGAGCACTGCAAAAATGCTATTGTGTACTATTTCTAATAACGGGTGGAAAAGCCACTTCTTTTATGATCGTCCAATCGAAGGCAGTTTCCTTTCGAAATATTGGGAATTTCTTCACTTGACCAATTCAATAAACAACCTATTCTTTCTAAGGCCAAAGAAAGTCAATAACGGTGGTTCAAACCTAAGATCTTTGGGAAATGTGATGGACAAGGTATTGGTCAATGATACTTTGATCAAAGCAGCCACTGGTCATTGATAAGTGTATTTTATATACTTATTTGAACTTAAAAATATAGACATTTAATATTTCTTTTGGACTATTGTAGCCTAATTTATCATATATTTCATTTATTAGGTGAAACTCGATGAAAGGAAGTAGATTTAAAAGAAAGAAGTGAAAATTGGTGAAAATGGGGCAAGATCCAATATTCGAGGACTAAAGTATAAATGTTCAAAAGTTGTGTCAAATCTCACAATAAATATTTGAGAATGCTAGGGGTCAACTGGATGTAATTAGAAGTCAAAATGAGTGAATTTAAATCGGCTTAATCGGATATTGGAAGAGAAAGTTATGATAAAAATATTAAAGGAAGTGCAGTGCTAAAATTTTCCCGAGAGGTGGCAACGCCACCATGCTGTCTTCGAGGCGCCGCAGTGCCACTCTCATGACGTCGAGGCACCACCTTGGTGTATTTGGGGTACGTTTGACCTATTTTGAAGCCCATAAAAATCTTATTCGACACAAATGTGAGGAGGAGTATAAATACAAATTTTTTACACTTTTCAGGAGTTCCATACAATTTGGGGGAGGAAAAAAATTACATAATCATTAAGATCAAAGAGTAAAAGCTAAAGCCTGAAAACTTTTGAGGTTAAAGAAGATTTTTGGTGTAATTCTTTCCATAATCAAGATTTCAAAACCCGCTTATGAACTTTATACTTTTTGTTTTTCTCTCATCATTATGAGTAACTAAATTTATAGTTAGGGTGAACAATATAATCTATGTGTGACCATTTATTTCTTTTATTCGAAATTCTAATTCTTTAAATGCATATATGTTGATTTTATTCATAAATTTAATGCTTTGAATTGTTTGGCCAATTATTCAATGATTTTTTTTTAATCTATTAGAAATCTAGAGGTGAGTTTTAGAGTTAGATCACTTAGTAAAATCCGATAATTTACTATAATGTGTAGAGATTTATATACTAATTATTGCGATCATTATACGAATTTTTAGAACTAATATTTCATTTAACTAAGATTGATTCACATAGAGATATTGAATTGAATTAGTTAAATAGATTCAATGAGAATTCGATATGGGTAAATTGAATACTTTAGAAGAATTTAACCGACCACTACAATAGTAATGAATCATGATTAGCGAATTAAAAGGAATCCATAGGTAAAATTGTAAGTCCTAAAATCCACATTCATACTTTTAAAACCCAAATTCGATAAATTAGGTACGGTAGATAACTTAGTTTAATTAGAATAATTTAGACATCAATTACAAACTTTATTATTTATTTTCGATCAAATTAAAGTTAGAAATAATTTAGCCAATTGTTAGATAATAGTTCTCATGTGAACGATATATGGACTCATTGGTCCATTATATTGCTTGTTATGATCCGTATACTTGCGAGATATTAAAATAGACAACAATCATCCAGTTGATAGGAGTCTTTATCTTGTTCTGTACTATAAGATTTACTTTTTAATAGATCGTGCACAAGTTTCTCTTCTTACTTTCCCAAGTATGTTGGCCGAATAAATACTTGAGGTCCAAGTAGAAGAAGGAGAAGAAGCAAACGAAGACAAAAACTAGCACTTCTTCAACCGTCATGTCACTTTTTTGCATGCATCCCGACCCCATTTGCCTTTGCCACTCAATCAAGGAGTAAGCTGAAGGAAGATTGCCAGCTTATCCATGCTTGCCACCATTGGAATGTGATTTAGTTGAGTGGTCACACAAATCACCTCTGAGCCGGGAGAGGGCGACTGTGGTCGAAGAAAAACAAGTACTCAACTCCTATCTTTTCCCTTCACCATTTTCCTAATTTGTTGATTATCTCCATTAACTTAACAATTTTTCTTTTTCTGAAGACAATCTTTCTTCATCATGCAGCGTTTTGTGATAGTTAATCTAACTCAAATGATCTCTTGAACCGCTAGTTGCAAGAAAAACCTGATGCACCCTGTGAAAGAAAGAGGTGCTGGGTGAGAATAAGGCCTCTATAAAAGAAAAGGACGCCAAGCTCAAGAAGTCGAGGGAGGAACTCGATCAACAGGGGTGTAATTCAGTTGAAATTTAAAAAGGGGTAATTATATTACCACCACAAATTTTACCGGCACATTATAATCACACCATAATTAAACCATGTTTTCAATAAGTACACCACAACAAATTTACAATTATAGTCCTAACTCAACAAAAATTAAAAAGAGAAAAAACTATATTGTGGTATACTCCCCACCTAAAATTACTCCTTATTTTCCTCATATTTCTCCTCCCATCCTTCCTCACCAACTCCTCCACCCACATGCTCAATTATCCATTAAATTACATGAATCCTTGCTTATTTCTTAATACAATCAAGTGCTAATGCTCCATAGCTTATTAGTTTCTTTAAACATTTATGATTACCCCATTCAAGTTTTGGTAGATTTTTCTGGGAAATGAACTCTAATTTGTAGTGCAGATCATTTTTTCTTCTTCTAATGGGCTCTCGCTGATATCTTCAGAACGGCTACTGCCATATTCTACTCCTTTCCTTATATTACACACTCAATTCTTCTTGCAAGAGTGAATAAACAATTGATAATAACTGTCCAGGATTTCAGATCTTAAAGGAAAACAAAATATAAAGTTAAAATAAACTACAAGATGCTAAGATGGGAAAACTCCTGATTTGAACTTTGGCTCAAGACGGGGTCTTCAAATACATGTTGAAAATGGTGTAATATGGAATCATTTCAGAGAATTACATATATGTGAATAATGTTTGGATTTGTTGTATAAATCTTCGTATTTGTATATGCAAATATGAGTTATCTATCATTTGCTGTGTATAAATATATAAGTGAATAATAGATAACATATTTATGTCATTTTACTTGCGATTATTTTAATAAATAAAAAAAATTGTGGTGTATTAAACAATTTTTGTGGTGGTAAAATAATCACCCTTTAAAAAAAATATTTAGTATCCTTTGTATACAAAATAGTCGACTAGGCAACAACAATCAGGGGTGGACCCAGCACCCGACGAGGGGAGGCGGCCGCTCGTGCTAGATCCGTCGAAATCTTGACACCGTCGAGGGTTGTCGGGTCACGCTGATTTGGCATGACTGAGAGTGGAGTTGCATATTCAGGTTCCCAAAGGATTTTGCAGATCGGCACAAAGTAGCAAGCTGTTTTGATTTCATATTTGTTGGGATACTAATAATTGGTTTGTATCCCTACCAAATGCTGCTGCCTAGCTTTGTGGTGGGAGTTCACCTAAAGAAGCAAGAG
This sequence comes from Fraxinus quadrangulata, assembly GCA_903798255.1. Classification (NCBI taxonomy): domain Eukaryota; kingdom Viridiplantae; phylum Streptophyta; class Magnoliopsida; order Lamiales; family Oleaceae; genus Fraxinus; species Fraxinus quadrangulata. The sequence continues at coordinate 43,640 of CAIGRB010169493.1, read as the reverse complement.
AAGACGAGAAGATCTGAAGAAGAAGAAGAAGACATCACGTGGGCCTTTTTTTTTTTTTTAGTTTTGGCCTATTTGTTTTGAGCTGAGAGAGTTGGGCCTTTTTAAAAAATTATAGCCAATAAAATGAAATAAGATTCATCAATAGAATTCTCTCTTTTTTCATTTGTTAGTTATTAACCCAATTCTTTTCTTATTTATTTATTTATTTTGTGAATACATTTATGAATTAAAGAAAATAACAAGAATTAAGAAGATTAGCATTTCAATTTTCAGTTTTTTTCACCAATTAACATTTTCAGTAATTCTTGTTATTTTCTTGTAACGGTTGTAAGGATTTGAGATTGTGAAGTTGGGAGAGAGTAGGATTGCCCCGTGGGCTAGTCTAGTGAAAGATCGTGAGCTTCGACCATGCCCATACGTTTTAGTGGGTTTATATATATACATTGAATAAGTTTTAGTATTATTTAATTAAATATTAATAAACGATCTCGCTCTTACGATCGTTGATCGTCGACGGTTAATGGTCAACGTCCGCCCGAGATGAACTTTTATGCTGGATCAGCCACTGATAACAATTCAATAATTTTTTTAGATATAAAGTATTATTCAGGATGTTTTCTCACTTTTTAGAATTAATTTTCGATTATTTTTTATTTCATAACCACAAAAATACGATTGTTTTCTTTATAGTTTTTCATCCCAACAATTAAAAGTATAAACACAATATTAATCATTCACCATCCTACAATTAAATATGAAAAAGACAAAAACCAATTAGAGATGGCTACAGGACTTGTATGGGGCACCCTCTCCCGCCCCACGGGATAGTTTCCCGTCCCTTTACCCGTTTAAGTCGGGTATGGGTCGGGGCGAGGCGGGGGCTATACGTTTAGGCGTTTACACCCTGTCTTTTATTTTTTTAATTTAGTTTTTAATATATTCTAATTTTAGTGCCCCTTGCAATATTAATATAATATTTTAACAAACACTATGCCAATTTCTCCTTACTCTGTTCAACAACTTTGAGCACTTGAATTTCAACAAGATTCTTGTTACAAAGAAACAGAGGAAGAGCTTTAGTAAAATTGAAGGAATTCATCAAGCAATATGTTGAACTGTTCAACGTTAGATTTCTTCTCAATCTTTAAACGAGAATCATATCACCAAAGCCAAAATAATTATCTTTCACCAAAACTTAAATCCACAAATAATACATTCGCTCGACTAAAAATATGTCCAATAAATTCTAATTGTGCAAATTACATGCTTGCATAACGTAGCGTGTAGACAAGCATCACATAATGCAACACTTTATGTTGTAGGTCTTTAAAAGCTAGCATCTTCTTCTAGAATGTGTATATCCGACTCCTTAAAAATTGATGATTAAAAAAGATTATTAGTTAGACAAATGATGTATTTAACTATTTATTATTCAAGTCCATTTAGTGGGTGTTTGGCCCCCATTTTTTAGAAAGAATTAGTTTTTGAATAATGATTGATGGAAGAATGTGTGGTGAAAAAGTGATGAAAAATTTTAGATTTGTGTTTAATATTATTTTATTTGGTGAATGTGTGGTTAAAAATTAGTACCGTAGAAAAATGAATAGGAAAAAATGAGAAAGAATGGGGCTCAAACATGGGCTTGAAGAAAAATCAATTTATCTCCTCTTCCATATCATGTTAATTAACTTTGTACAACATTTAGAATACGATGTAGGTAATGAATGTTCTAACAAAAAAATAAAACTAGCTAGTAATGAAGAAATAATACAAATAACAATTATGAAAAATATAGATAATTATATTTCTCGTACCATAAATGTCAAATCATAACCAATCTTGAGCATAGATTTTTTTTTTTTTTAAGGAGGGCAGTACCTCCAAAATTTTATTAATATATTCTCACTTGTAGTGGAGGAATACCGTGGTTACAAATGATATCAATAAAATCCATAAATGAGAAAGTATTACTTCCCTTACAGTGAAAGTAAAGAATAATAAGAAAAGAGTGAAAAATAAGTATTATTCCCTTTACAAAAAGCACAAAAAAAAAAGTAAAAGTAAAATATAAATACTTAAACTTTAGTGTTGGGCAAACCATATCTGTCAATCTGAACAAGCACCCTGATATGTCATAGTAAGTCGGCTGGTCCATATTCTCGATATCTACGATAATACCAACCTTCGGTAGCAAGTGTATCTACAACTTAGTTCCCTCTCTGAAGATGTGGGAGACCATATCTCTGTCAAAGAAAACGATATCTGCAATCTGTCTGAGTATTCCATGGATAGGCCTCGGTCCGCCACCTCTGGTGATGTAGTGAATGGTCCTAGTCAAGTCTACCTCAACCCAAATATCTGACAAATCAAGATCTCTAGCCAGTAGTATCCTATCACGAATAGCCTTGAGTTCTGCCTCTAATATCATACACTATCCATATGAAACTGAGAAAGCCTAATATATTTTCCTGCGTAGTCCCTGATGATGCATTCCCCACTCGCAAACTCGTCCTTGACACAACCATCAGTGTTGATCTTGATAGATCCAAATGAGGGAGTGCGCCACCAAACCATGATAGAGGGAGGAGATGGGGGAGAATCAAAGAAATACCAAAAATTATAGCAAGCTGCATGTCATTACGCCAATGTAACGGTCATAATAGACCACCAATATAGAAGAAGGATAGCATACGGTAAACTCTTTAGATAATACGTCTCAAATTCATACGTATATTCTTGTGCTTTGCATTATTCCTCTCAGTCCAAAGAAACCAGAAAATCAATAGATGAATAATGATGCGAATGTGCTCGGTCCTTGCAAACTGTCCAGAATACCTCAATCTCAGAAATATTTGTCTGACACTCTCTCCTACACTCATGGTAATTAGAAATAAAGCCCCCAAAATGTTGCCAAACATGANTCTCTAGATTATGACAGTAACTGGTATTAAGTCCTGCCATAATCTCCAACAGAAGTACTAAATGGTAGGTTGTATGATAGGGCTCCACAATAGGCGAAATAAATCCTGCACTAGCCTTCTAGAGCGGATCAGCTACCATGCTAATTTAGTAGTAAATCTACCATCTAACATGGCCCTCTAGAAAATGTAATCTGAGACATCAAGACGTGGTGGAATGGCCGCAATCTGCTCTGCTATAGCTGATGGAAGAGCCTGTAATAATCGCCCAAAATCCCATCCAGTCTCCTCGAAAAAGTCCTGCACCTTTGCAAATGTATGTCTATGTGGGAAAATGGATGTCAATGTAGAATCAATGATCCAACAATCATGCCAAACGAAGATATGCCCTATCCCAAGGCACCACGAAATGTGTGTCGGCGCATGGTCCAAATATCTTCAATCTCTTCCAGATAGGAAAGGTTGAGTGAGGAACTGCTGCAAGCGACGGATGTGTCCCTCTACAATATTTATCCTGGAAAAACTATCTGAGACCTAAACGGCCACCATAGCTTCAATGAAAATGTGTCCACCATATCCTGTAATCGTCTAAAGCCCAGACCTCACTCATCAGCAGGAAGGCAAATTGCCTTCCAAATTCGCTAATGTAGACGATGCACATGATTCTTAGAATCCCATAGGAATCGTGCAAATATACTCTCCAACCTTTTCAGAATGACCTTAGGAGGTCGCATAATCTGGATTAGATACATTGGTATAGAGGAAAGAACCAACCTCAGTATAATAATCCTACCACCAGGAGAAAGAAGGCGTGAAGCCCATCTAGAAAACCTACTCCTGACCATCATTATGAGATCATCATACAAAAAGCTCATCTTAGCCCCTTTAAATAAAAGGACTCACAGATATGTGAACAGATGTCTCTTATGTGAAAATCCAATCAAAATCACTAACCTCAGTGACCCCCTTATAGTGCTTCAAACAATTGATGACCTTTCTGATAGACTTTCTCTGTCAATTGGTAAATATAATCATATCATCATTAAAAGCAAGATGAGAAAAAAGAGTACTACATCCATGTCGATATTGCATACTAGGATATGTCTAAAACCTCTGAGTAAACAATCGAAAAAAATAATTTACAACAATAATAAATAAGGATGGAGAGATAGGATCTCACTGTCTGAGTCCCCGCGATGAAGAAAAAAACCACATGGCCGACTATTCAGAAGCACTGAGAATCGACACTCTGATATACAACATCTGATCCGATCAATCCACAATTGGTCAAAACCAAACGCCTCCAGTATAGAGTAAATGAATTTCCAATTCATACAATCATATGATTTAGCCATGTCAAGTTTCAACATAACATTCTCTCCACGCATTCTATTATCCAACGTGTGTAGAAGCTCTTGGGTCAACAAAATATTGTCCCAATAAGTCAATCGAGGACAAATCCACTCTGCTGAGGGAACCAATCTTGAGCATAGATCAAAGCCTCCAAAGTCTTTAGATGAAGCTTATTTCTATGTAGACTAACAAATCTACCACCAGTACCGAACGTAAAATCTGACGCCACTGTAGATACTGGAATGGCTAAAATATCTCTTGCAACTTTTTGCAAAAAAAGATACTTTATTGAATTTGTATTCTACCATACCAATATGTCAAAATCAATTGATCTAAACAGTACACGCTTGTCCAAGAAAATGTCAATCTAATTTCATAATATCATCATATTAGAAACAAATAAATCAAATTGTGTCATTTGATCTTTCTTGCTCACATTAGTAGATATCTCATATCGGTTTGAAGATTTAGTCATGTTTGCACTTGATCCAAGTCTTATTTTGTACTCATTTGCAGCTTGTGAAAAAAAATTCTAATATTTTCAATCTCAAGATCTGAAACTTCTTTTCCGTAAATCATTGGAAAATAATAATATTCAACCGACCTCATTTTAAATCTTGGATCCAGCACACTAGATACTACTAAAATTCCATGAATCTCACTCCAATATTTATCAAACTTGTCAATCGTACTTGAAGCCATCATTTTGATTTCATCATAAGGAGATTTCATCCAACCATAAATTGACTACTTTATCTTGCAAATATTAGAAAAATAAAGATTGAATGTTGGGTACTTAGTCCTAGAAAATATTTCAATTACTTCAAAAAACACCTCCAACCTTTCACATATCTCTTTCGCCAAATTCCAATCTATATCACTAGGCAACATCCATATTGTGTCTCAAGTTGCTTTAGTCGAGGAAAAACATCCACATACTATAAAGCACTATGAAACATTAAATACGTAGAATTCTATCTAGTTTTGCAATCTAGTGCTAACTTTTTGGAACAAGAAATTTTCAATTGGCGTGCTAAAGTCTCAAATTTCTCTAATCTTTTTGGAGTTGTTGTCCAACATGCAACACTATCACCAATTTTTCAACACTCGAGCTAATGATCTCCAAACCATCTTTAACTACTAAGTCGCAACAATGCACCATTTAACAAAAGTGAACTACCAGAAAGTTTATCTAAAATAATGTTGATCATGGCATTGTTTGTAGTATAATTATAGATAGTCAGAGTAGACAACTTAAGATCAATATTCCAATCCAATAACCAATCCATCAACGATAAATTCAATGCCTCGGACTTGTGTGGACATGACACTTATATGAACATGTAATTAATAAATAAAAATTACATAATTACGATAAAAATAAATTTAAATATTACATAACAATAAGTTAAATTAATTTTATACAAGATAAGTACATCATAATTCGACTTTGAAGTCTCCAAGCATCATCTATAAAATTTGCTGTGAAGGCCATGAATCCTTTCTTCTGGTTAGAAGTCCACATGTTTGTAGTTACTATAGTTTTGCTATTGTTCCTCTCCAATAAGCTCATTACTTTCAATTTCTCGTAATCATAGATTTTAAAAATATCATTATTTATAGTGTTACAATAAACGTTCATAAATAATGGTTGCAAAGTATTCGTGAATCTTCTAAATCCATTGTATTCAATCATTGAAAGATGATACTTTTGCAAGATTATCATACTTCCAAGTTCATTCCGATCATTATCTTGATCAAAAGAGGAAGAACCCAATGAAACCTTTCCACATGCTTCCTTTAATGGATTCAATATTGTCTGCTTAATATCTTTTTGATTTCAGTGGGGACCCTTTTGCATATATGCTCTCCGAACTTAATCTCTAACGGTAGAATTGTAATTCAAAATTGGATTCCTTAATCCAGGATCAGTGGAAAGTTGTGCAACATCAAAATCGTCTTCATTTGCCGTCTCCTCAAGAGCTTTTCTTTTATAAAATCTTTTCATGACTTATTGTAATGAAAAGGAATTGTAATGTAGAAGTTATGCATTGTTCCCAAAATATAAAGATCTGGCATGTCCATTAACAAAGCAAAACACAATCCACCATTAAAGCCCAAAAGTGGCTTCCCAAATTCCCAATGCAATATTGAATTACCATCATTCTGTAATGAGAAAAAATCATAACTACTGTAATTTAAGATTTTTAAATTATTAAAACTTTAACCCTTTTTCTTTTCAAAATTCAGGTCATAATTCAACATTATTGTCATATAAAATGTTCTTTAAGATATATATGAGACGTTAATTGATTTTATTAAAGGATAATTGAGATTTACATAATGTGAAAAATAATATATTCTAAACAACAGCTTGACATTTACAATGTGCACTATTTTTAGTTCACACAAAATAATGAAACCAGAAAGGCTGGGATTCTTCATGCCAAAATCGAAATTTTCCTCAAATCTCAAACTCACAAGTCAGGGACAGGTGGACAGTTACCCATTGCATATACATATACTCTGCAGCAGTCAGCCAATAGCAGATGAATATTGAATACCAATAGGCAATAGATATTATAGAAAACTTACCTACCGACTTGCGGACTTGGTAGCCGTTGCCGATGAACGTTCGCTGCTGGGCCTGGTTCTGTGGACTGTAGTTCAGACTTCACACCAATCCACCACTAGCATCAACATGGGACGTGCATGGACGGTGGATGCAGGGGCCGAGGGTGTGCATCGTGCGAGGCTACGACGTGTGGATGCAGGGGCTTCTCAAATCTCAAATCTGTGTTTTGGTTGTAAAGGATTGCATTTGCAGCCTGCAGGGCTTCTATCAGGGAAAGAATGGGCCAAATAATTAGGCCATTTTTTTTGTTTCAGGTTTCTGAAAAATCCAGGGACGGCCCAGAGCCCAGTGCAGGCATCTTGGGTTGGGTCCGCCCCTGGTGGTCTAGAGATTAAACCACCATATGCATCACAGGTACAAACAGAAGTCAACAAGTCACCCACAAAGGTCAGCAATTGCAAATTTCAGCCAATGTACCAACATATTTGTTTGCAAGTTTTCTAGATCTAGGGTATTAGCCCAACTCGTACAAGAAACTCCAAATATTTGAGGCAGAAAGTAATTTTTAACCATGAAAAGCCACTAAAGGCAAGATCGTTCAATGTGTTTAGATTTAAGGTTTTAGAAATATCAAAACTAAAAAGATTGAAGTGTGAAAAAAGTTTCTCGTGTGAAATGTTCAATTGAAAGTTCAATAAACCTTCCAGTGACTAGATCTTTCAAAAATAGATCTAAAGTTTTGGAAAAAACTTTGAGATCTTAAAAGATCGAACCAAAATCAACTATGAAAATTGATTTTTCACATTCAGTCGACCAGTGAAGGTTCCAGAAGATACAACTTAGGCACTGATACCACTATTATACAAATATTACACTCGAAGATTCAAACTATGCAAACCTTTCAGAAAAGTTTACAACCAGATTCAGAACACTAAAGACATCAAGATATCATAAAACGAGCACATATTACATTGTGCCATTTTTTATCATAGTAGCCACGAACCCGGACCCTCAAATGACTCATTGAAGTTGCTTCTACAAACCAGAAGACCTTAACCCCCAAACACTCGTCTTACGCAGAATTACAAAAACTCACAAGGATTTACTCTGAATACTCAATTAAAACGTCCAACAAGAGGTCGAAAACGAATAGAAAATAGAGAGAAAACCCTAGTCTCTCAAAAGAAAATCAAACATTTGGAATGATTAGGGCAACAATAGAAGCCCCTATTTATACCCCTAATCATCATCGTTGATCTTACATTGAGATCAACATTGTAGAGCAACTAGAAACTAATCAATAACCATTACAATTAACGATACAGTCGCGCTACACTACCAGGGAGTTTAGATTTTAGATTTGATTTCATCGTCATATTTTGCCCAGCAGCCCACGGTGAGTAACCCACCTGTTTATTCGGTGTGAATTACTGGTTTTGCTGTTGTTTAAAAATTAATTCCAGTTTGAATCTATAGTGTTTGGTGTTTGTTTGCTATTGTTTGGTGCCTATGTGTTTTAATTGTGCTGTGGTTGCATATGTAGTTTCTCCCTTGCAACTTTTAATGCTTCACTTTGTTTGTTTGTAGTTTAGAATGGTCGGAAGGAACTCCAAAATTTGTCATAGTTGTAGAGCTAAGACCTACTTCTTCAACAACTGCCTAAGGAAACGCCTATGCGTATAAGCAGGGATATGAGAAATGTTTTGTGGTGGAGAAGGAGACTATCAATAAAGGGAAATTATTCGTTTACTGCAACAACAATTGAGAATTTTGGGATTGGGTTGTCAAAGAAAAATCAAGCCGCACATCTAGTAGTGTTAGCGATACATTTGTTAACCCTGTAATGAACGAAATAGTAGACAAAATGTTCCGCAATCTTGAATCTCAAATTTGACTTACTAACCAAGAAGATCTCAGGATTTCGGTCAACATAACAATCCGAATGGACAAAGTAAGCAATGTACGGAATGCAAAAGGGAATCGGCCTTCTTGATTAGTAGATATTGTTCAAAACTTTTGTTGCAGATTAGACAATTGACAAACTATGTCTGTGTATGGAACTTGGATTTTCTCTATTATCTCAAATCTCCACTTAAGTAGCATTTAGCTGTGTATTTTTTTGATTGTGAATGCATATTCAAACTTAAGTATCCATTTTAAGGACGACCGACATATGATGGTAAATTCAGTTCTCACACTACCATGAAAGCAACAAATGGAATGTGTAAGTATTTTCATTCACCAAACCTGTCTTTTTACTTTTACCCGGTGTTAGACAGAATTGTACAAAACATACAAAAAAAAAAAACAAGAAGAAGAACTTCGAATACCTAAAGTGCTATGGAAGCCACAACATTTTGTGGAATGATCTATTCTTTGGTTTTATATTTGCCAATAGAACAGTTGTTATATAGTATTGTCCATTTTTATTTATAAGCTCCAAACTTAAAACAAACAAAATATTCCATTTGACTTGGCAACAAAAGGTGAAAATAAACTTAATTTGAAAGAACACTATGGACCATTCTATGGAAACTAATATTTCATTGTACAAAACACAAAACCTGACTACATAAAGATCCGATATTTTCTTAACAATGAACTTCGCCAGATTACAGCATAAAGAATTGGAGATTCAAGATAGAAGCTTTTCACCAGATTATAGCATAAAACAAACACATTAATACAACATATAATGGAGTTATGGAAGCAAAGGATTATGGTTAATTCAGCACCAAATACTCATATAAAGAAACTAGCTATAAATCTAAAACCAGAACCACAAATGACTTCTCCCAATCTCATGTCATAGCAAAAATACATAAATTTTGAGAACTTCTGAAAGGTGTAAGAAAAAGACAGTAAAGATAAAGAAAATACAGAAACCCCCATGTAAGAAGGTAACAACTCAATTCTATGTGATAAAAACTTCATTTATACTCAACATCAACTTCAGCAGCACGCCTAAGCTTTTTTTTTCTCCTATTTCTATTTGGTCTGAACCCAACGGACTTGATCAAGACAGGAGCGTTAGTTTTGATTCCTACGCCACTTTCCTCTTTCATTAAATCTACATTTTCATTTACTTGAGAATACCTATATTATAATGAAATACGAACAGTTAGAGATACCGAAATGATATATAGAGGTCCAACCACATATATCAACCCATGTGAATACCTTACGAATTGTATATAACATTTGCTGAGGACAGAGGGGTGAAATTCGAAGACGGTAAATGTTGTGAAAGAGAAAATGGTATAGGGATGGCAGGTTGTGAAAGGGGAAATGGTGACGACGTGGAATAATGTTCTTCTTGAGTTGGCTCAACGTTGATTGTGCCCTCTATAATGTCCCGAATTTTGTATTCTTAATTGGTTGATGTAGCCCATTTAAAAAAAGAACTATAGAAGCTCGGCCCATTTAAAGTTATGAAAGTACAAGCCATAAGTTATTTATAAACCCAATAATTTAAGATATTAAATTTAAGTAAATTTGATTGCAAAGATTTAATGAATAACGGGGTTGCAACAATGATCATCTGCATAGTATTTCATATAGTCAACCCAAGTTCGAATCACCATGCAGATTTTTTATAAAATATTTTATAAAATTATTTTTGAAGAAAAATAATAAACTCCTTATCGTTGCACATTAAGAACAATTATATCAAATTAATTGGAAGGAATAATTTTTTGATTAGTGAGCATTCATATTAGTGATAAGTTACAATCATATGAATAGTTCATTTTCTCAATTTTTTTTTTTATTATGTAATTGTTTTATAAAACTTTTTATAAGAATTATTTTCTATGGGCTTAAAACTCGTTAAATTCCTAATTAAAAACTCAATTTAATAAGATTAATGATAATATAACTCTCTCATTTAGTTTTTCACTAAAAATGGAGGTTACAAAAAGAGGAAAATCATTTTTTAACTACACCTCCCCTCAAATCCAAAATTACTCATATTTTCTCTCAAAAAAACAAAATATCTTTATGTGAAGTAAAGCTTAAAAGAATAGCAAGAGTGTGAAGGAGAAAGTGCACACTTTGATCAACGAAAAAAGATTTTCAAAAGAAATAAAAAAGAATAAAAAAAATAAGAGAGGAGCAGATTTCTAAAAGTTCCGGTGTCGTCGGGAAGTAACAACCATCGTCCAACTTTATACTTTCAAAAGCTTTTAAACGAAGGTAGGTAGAGGTACAAGTGTATATTTCATTTTCAAATTATGATTTTTCATTAAAATTTTGAATGAATTGGTACCTCCGAGTATGGTGATTCGGCACTACTATAGTTTGAATGATCATTCTCCGACTCTACGTGTTATGATAACGCTATAGAAATCAGATTTTGTCGAAATCCCTCTACGTGCAACGTATGAATCTACAGTTCGAAATTTCTAATTTGATAACGAAATGCACCGATGATATCTATTGAGTTTCAAACTCATGGGTTAATTCCCCTCTTACACGTTGATTTGATATGCTTGGGGCGTGGATGATGGTAGAGAATGATGCAACATGCTATGGAGATGTCGGTGACTTAACGTTTTTAATTCGATTATGCAACATTTATGTTTTTTTTTTAATTAGATTTCTATAAATATCATAAGTGGAAATATTCTAAGAACATTTTTAGGAATAAGTTATGTTTAAAAGTAATTATGTGTTACAGAAATTAACTTACAAGTCACAATTTACCACAAAAGAAAGTGTTAGCAATTTAGTGTAACTATTTTTTTATAAATTTTCAGTCTCTGCCCTGGAATTCAAAATCAATGGTGTTTGATAGCCTCATGGATTAGCTACTGAATAAAGTTGAAATCATGTCTATCCGACGTCTGTAGAATTTAATATGTCATTTTAAGTAAACTGTACTAGGTTACCTTCTAAACCGAGTCGCTGCGGGGCTTCTCAAGGATTAGCTACTGAATAAAGTTGAAATCATGTCTATCCGACGTCTATAGAATTTTATATGTCATTTTAAGTAAACTGCACTAGGTTACCTTCTAAACCGAGTCGATGTGGGGCTTTGAAAAATATTTTAATACCTCATATGTTGCTGATGGAAGTTCATTTTTAGATATGTCATAATATAAAGAATTTGCTACTTTACTATAAAATTTCATGAAATTTCAAGGTTGATAGCTATGCAAACGAAATTATTTTTGAAATTTCCACTAAGATAGAAAACAAAAGCAGCAACTTTATTTTTCATTTTCTTCCTAGAATTTCACATCAATAATGTGACTTTATTTCTAAGAAATTATTAGATAATCCCTTGATACGAAATGATATTATTTAGAATTAAATAATTCTAGAATTAAATTATTAAGTTAAATTTGTATGCTTTCCGCTAAAAGTATAGTTAATTATTTTGTTAAATCTACGGTCAACGGGTAAAGTAAAGTTAATCTAGTGACGTTTCGATTCATGTGAGTCGAGACGTTACAGCATGATATCAGAGCACGAGTTTAGTCGATTTTGTAGACTTAACGTATTTTTTTAATAAAAAAAATCTTAACTACAAAGTGGGAAATTAAAAATGAGAAAAATGAAATATTTAAGTCACTCCCTGGCATCTCGCATCCATCAGTCAACCTCATTCTATGACCCAGGTATGTTTAACTTAGCAAAATTTAAATTATTGTTATAAAAAGGTTATGATTCTAAAGTTATGTTTTCCATGTTTCGCTACATTTTACATTTTTTTTTCTTTATGTATATCTTGTATGCAAAGATAAAAGTAATTGAAAAAAAAAGTGTGTTATTTTAAGAAACATGTATTGGGCTATAACTGAAAGTTGTGGGTCACAAATGGCAAAGAAAAGACAAGATTATAGAGAATGAATCATGTTAGTCAATAAGAAATAGATATCCGACCTTACCTAGATTTTGAGGTAGACGAACGTGTAGACCTTGCAATCGTATACGAAGCATGTGCTAACACTAAAAAAATCAATTATGATCAAGTAGAGAAATAATTTCCTTTTTTTAAGTATTCTAGTATTAGTAAATGAAGTTAATGAGAGATATTATATCTTATCTCAAAGGAAATGTCTCAAGCAAACCAGAACAACTTGATAAGGGACCTCCAGCAAGCGGTTCAAGATCTTAGCAGGCTGAATCAGAATCAAGCTCCACCCACACTACCAGTTCCTATTACCCTCTCGACTCATGCTTCGGTAGTTGAATTATTTCGAAGGCATAAGCCACCTACCTTCGATGGAGCATCTGGTCCACTGGTAGTTGAAGAATGGCTTCGTAAGTTGGAACTAATATTTCAAGTTAGAGATTGCACGGATGCCCAAAAGGTCCAGTGTGCAAAGTTTATATTTACCGGTGATGCAAGTCACTGGTGGGATTCGATGTCCCAAACTAGGATCCCGGAAAAGCAATTAGCGTTAACTTGGGAACAATTAAAGCTAGAAATTTTGGATATGTATTTTCTTCAGTCTCTAAGAGATTTCAAGGCCAGCGAATTCCTTCAGCTAAAGAAGG
>CAIGRB010169493.1:0-11606 GCA_903798255.1 Fraxinus quadrangulata | reverse complement strand
TTTGGGCGAGCTTGGCACGAGCCGAGCTCGTCCAAAAACCAACGAGTCTAGCTTCACGAGCCACGAGCTCGGCTCGTGCGGGCATGGGCCGAGCCATTGCCACCTAATTAGTATATCCATCCTATTCATGATCAATTAATGCATCTCGAAGTGCAAAGTATGCATCTATATCCTTGATTTATCTATCTCGAGCAAGGAATTCATGATATCGAGTATTGATACAATTTTAATTTATAGAATAAATAATTATTACTTAATACTTGATTAAAATTTAAAAATAAATTTTAAATTAAAATAGCAATCACATTAAAACAATATGAATAAACTAAAATTGATTAATTCTAAAAGATAAAAAAGGATATAGATGGAACAAAAATTGTTTGTAAAGGGCAAAATGGGGCAAAATGGGGAAAAGTGAAAAACTTCAAATTTGGTGTAAATAAATAGTGCTACACTTACACCATATTTGCCATATCATTGGAAGCATTTTACAATTTTACACAAAATTTTGCCATCTCATTGGAGATTGTGTTAGATCTCCTATTAGGATCCCGTGCACCAAAAATAAGAGTTCAAGGAGTCAATTGCAAACAAAAAATAGTAAGAACTAATTTGCAACAAATTCTATAGGATGGGGACTTCTGCATAATTTACCGTTTGGAGAACTACTTTTCCATGTTTGGTGTAGTTAAAAATCACATTTTTAATAGATTTTGATAAAATATAATGAAATATATGATTGAAAGATTATGAATTCCAAAGATGTGTGGTTAACATTACAAGTTGAACTTAATTTGCATTTTAATCTATTATTCAAACTATACCAAACAAGGACCGGATATTTTTATTTGGATTAAAACTTGTGCATAAATTTTATTTTGGTTCTACAAATAAAACAACCCTATACAATTTAATTTTATGCATAAAAATAACACATTCATGCTACATTGACAGAATATTTTGCCCACTTCATTCACGAAATGCCATATAACATTCTGAAAATTAGACTATTTAAAAAATAATCAGTTTTTATATTCAATCATCTGTTGTTAACACTGTATCTATGAAATAGATAGGTAAAACTATTTGACAAAATGGCTAACTCAAAATAACATCCTCTAGTATGTTAACAACTCCAATTTGCTCTTCTAACTACATTTAAAAAGACAAGAACACATGGTTGCTAAAATATAATGAATATTTCGAAATAAGATAAGAATATCTATAATGGATAAAGGAGATATTAATCTTGCGTTGTGAATATATTTTTGTAATTTTAATTTTAATATTGTCTAACATTGTAAACACAAACTATATTAAAAGAGTTTTTATTCAAATAATATTCTTACATATTGATAGCAAGTAAATCTAAGCTCGACGTGATACACGAGGGAACAAAAGAAAAGTCTTCGCCTATATAGGACTTCTTGAATTCAGTATCTTGTCGTTTGACTTCTTGAACACTTGAAAATAAATTCAAACTACCCGAAAATTTTATTAGCCCTGTTTTGGGTAGTTAAAAATTAAATTCTTAATAAATTTTGGTAAAATTGATAAAATATGATAAAAAAATATGCTAAAAATTGTACGTTTTATAAAATATGTGATTAAATTAATTGTTGATTTTGAATTAAATTTTTATTAAAATTTTAAACTACACCAATCATGGACTAAATCTTTTTACGGCGAACAATTGTGAAGACCACAAAATGTGTGGACGATAACGAGAAATAATTTTAAATTATGATTGAAATTAGAGTTTGATTGTATTTCAGCATGTGTGTGGCACCCATTTTTGAGAAATTATAAATTTTGGAATAGTGATTGATGGAAAAATGTGTAATTGAAAAGTAATAAAAAATTTTAGATTTATGTGTAATATTATTTTATTTGGAGAATGAGTTGTTATAAATAAGAATGAGAATTTTTTTTTTTAAAAAAAATAAAGAATGGGTGTCAAACACCCTTTGAGTAAAAGTAACTTCTAATTTACTTATGTTACCCAACCTAAGGCATAAAGGATTTTAACCATTATGTGAAAAAATATAATATGTACTTGTACCTAACTTTGAAAAAACATGTCACGAAATTATGAGAAGCATCATCACGAATATAATTCGTACCTTCGACATATACATATTGTCAAAATGCAGTCATTTTAAAAATGAATTATGTCACTTTATTAAAAGAATTTTGATAGATGCAGTAACATAAATGTAGGTGGCATCAGATAATTGCATAAAAAAATTAATTGTATTTTAAACATTGTAATAATATATTGTTAACATTTATATCAATATATCCGACATTGTAGCTTGATAGTTTAATAATTCATATCAAGCTGGCTCATGAATTGTTCCGCCTATTGTCTAGACCCATGTTTGATTCACATTTTTTTTAAAACTCATTTTCAACCACACATTCTTTAAAAAATAATATTTTCCATCACATTCAAAAAAATTTCTTATTTTCTAATCACATATTTTTCATCACATCACTATTTAAAATACATTATTCCCTCAATTATCTACACCAAACACCCCCTAGGTAGACGGCTCATGTGAACATGTCCAATTGGCCTGACTTATACTGAAAAAATATTAATAGAGGTCCCATTTCTATTCAATATGAGAATATACACAATTTATACTACTAGTGAATTCTACTTGTAAATTATTTATATTTACAAATTCTTTAACGAAGTAATTTTTCAAACGTGTCAATTATAATATTTATTCCTGTAATTATGACATAACTTTAAAACCGTATTAATTTTTGTAAAGGGAAAAGTTCATATTTAAGTGGATCACAATACACAATTTCAAAATTAAGAAACAAGTTCTAAAATTTCAAAAATCAAATGATAATTAAATTTTATTAATTAAATGAATAATTAAAAAAATTAGATATATTAAGGTCACAATACTATGAAATTTAGTCACAAATTATCGAATTAATCGATCCCAAATTATTTCTTGATCACAAATCAAAAAATTTATTGATCACAAATTATTTCTCGGTTACAAATAAAATTTTTTATAGCTCACAATATATTCAACCGTCACAAATCAAATTTTTATAGATAATTTATTCATCGATCACAAATCAAACTTTTATAAGTCACAAGTTATTTCAAGGTTACAAATTATTAAAGTAATTGATCACAAATTATCGAATTAGTTGGTTACAACTTACCTAATCTTGAGTCAGATTCCAAATTTAGTTACAATCACACGTTCTTTTAAATCACAAATTAATTAATTTATTAGTTACAAGCACTCTTCATCCCACTCCACCGCCCATGTCATTGCCGTCACTGCCATCACTACTACCACCACAACCAAATAGTTGGTCGCAGACTCTCTAAAATTCCTAGCACCACAACCATCATAAGCACAGGCATGGCACGATACCCCACCACCACCACTGACATCTCACCACCACTGCACAACCACCATCGTCATCACAATTGCCACAATCGTCATCACTACAACCCCCTGCACAACCACCACCACCATCACCACAAAAAGAAACACCACCCCACCTACAGAAACAAGAAAATCACCCACATAAAACCACCTATAACACAAACAACAAAAAAATACCCACAACACTACAGAGAACTACCCGTAGCATGGCAGAGTTGTCATTGCGCGCAGCGCTGGAGATAAGTTATCGGAGAAGATAAGTTGATACGGTGCGCAACAGTGCTATTTGTCGCTACTTTGAATCTCTACGTGCAACGTTAGAGATAATTTGTCAGAGAAGAGAAGTCGCCTCCATGTTCAACCGTACTACATGACACTCTGTCGAACCTCTGCGTGCGGCATTGGAAATAAGTTGTCGGATAAGAGAGTCGTTGAAGAAGATATTGTGAACTTGAATAAAGAGAGAGAAGATAGATAGAAAGGATAGGAAGAGGGGAGAAGAGGGGGAAATGAGGGTAGGTAAACGAATTTATTATTATTATTATTATTATTATTATTATTATTTCATATTTAAAAGTTGAATTATTACTTGAAAAAATAATTTTTAAATTTGATTTTTGGATTGAGAAGTTAAAAACCATGTGGGGATGTAATTTCCATTTCTTTTAAATGTAAAAAAGAACATGGTGGACTAGACCAGCCCAACTTGCAATATAGTGGGTTGATGAATCAATCCGATCCTCATATCATATTTTAAAGACCTTCTAAGTTCTAACCTATGTTTAAACCATATTCTTGTGTGACTGACAAAAAATATATTTTTGAACATTCTCTTTAAAATACAAAGTGAATGTTACTATACGAATCTCTGCAATCACTTATTCTGATTCTATATATTGATCGTTTTAAACTACAAGAAAACTTTTAAATGGAATATTTACATTATGTAAAATATCTTCATTTAGACAAGCTAGAAGATGGCGATTGACAGTGAAACTGTATGTCCAAACGGTTTGTGTATGTTGAAGACACAACATTTCGATTGTTGTGTCTTTTGGACATAATTTTTCAACTTCTATACAAATGTCTCTATACCCCGATTTTCAATCATTCCAAAATCAGGATTGATTTTATTCTTCTTTTAAATTTATTCATTCATCCCTACATTATTCATATTTTGCAATTTAGTCTCGAAAGTTATTTTGTGCATTTTAGTCCTACAATATTTTAGAGAGATCAAAACGTGAGAAATTTCGTCAGGCCTTGTAATTTGGAGTGCTACTGTTACAAGTCAAGGTCGTTGTATTTTGGGAGACAAGAGCCGGAATATCGTCAACACCAGTGCAGGGCATTATCGTCTTAAGAAGAAATAGTCGAATTCTTGTCTCGATCATTAACATTTTATATCTTTTATTTTTGCAAGTCTTTATTCTACCAAAATCAATTCACAATAATATCAATATTTGCCAACAATCTTAAGACGATAATGACAAGTAATACTACATCGTCGTACCCCCTAATAATGCTTATGAGGAGAAATCGAAAAAATTCACTAAAGTGAATTTTAAGAGATGGCAATAGAAAATATTATTTTTTTTCATGACTCTGAATTTGGCAAAATTCTTGAATGAAGATACTCCAACTGTTGAGGAGAAGGAAACAGATTCTAAAAAAAGAACAATATTCGATGCATGGAGTCATATTGTCTTTTTGTGCAGAAACTACATACTCAATTGTCTTGACAAAACACTATACATCGTATACAGTTCGGTCAAAACAACTAAATTATTGTGGGTCATTGGAAAAGAAGTACAAAATGAAAGATGTCGGATTGAAGAAATTCGTAGTAGGCAAATTCCTGGACTTCAAAATGGTAGATTCTAAAATAGTAATGAATCAAGTCCAAGAGCTACAAATCATATTGTACGATATACATGCAGAAGATATGAAACTATGTGAGTCATTTCAAGTGCTGCGATTATCGAAAAATTACCACAAATGTGAAAAATTTCAAGAATTACTTGAAACATAAACGTAAGAAAATGAGAGTTGAAGATCTGATTGTAAGATTAAGAATTGAGGACGATAATCGAAATTCTGAAAAGAAATCTGGAAAGCAGCAAATGGATGCTAAAGTCAATTTTATATCGTTTAAGGAGAAATGGTCGAATTCTTGTCTTGACCATTAACATTTTATATCGTTCATTTTTACAAGTCGTTATTCTGCCCATATCAATTCACGATAATATCAATATTTTCCAACAATCTTAAGACGACAATGAAAAGTAATACTACATCTGTCGTACCTCCCTAATAATGCTCATGGGAAGAAATCGAAAAAATTCATAGGAGTTGATTTTTAGAGATGGCAACATAAAATGTTATTTTATTTTATGACTCTGAATTTGGCAAAATTCTTGAATGAAGATGCTCCAACTGTTGAGAAGGAAGAAACAGATTCTCAAAAACGAATAACATTCGATGCATGGAGTCATAGTGACTTCTTGTGCAGGAACAATATCCTCAATTATCTTGACAACATACTATACATAGTATACAGTTCGGTCAAGACATCTATATTACTGTGGGTCATTGGAAAAGAAGTACACAACGAAAAATGCCGGATTGAAAAAATTCATTGTAGGCAAATTCCTAGACTACAAAATGGTAGATTCTAAAACATTAACAAATCAAGTCCAAGAGTTACAAATCATCTTGCACGATATACATGCAAAAGGTATGAAGCTCTGTGAGTCATTTCAGTTCGCTGCGATTATTGAAAAATTACCACCAATATGGAAAGATTGCAAGAACTATCTGAAACATAAATGCAAAGAAATGAGACTTGGAGATCTGATTGTAAGATTAAGAATCGAGGAAGATAATCGAAATTTTGAAAAGAAATCTAGAAAGCTGCAAATTGAGGCTAAAATCAATTTGGTAGAGCCAAATACTAGCAAGAAAATGAAGTACTCGAGTAATGGCAAGCAAAAGAGCAAGGCCAAGAAATTCAAAGGATATTGATATTCGAATGGTAAGCCTGATCACATTGCAAAGGACCGTCACAGAAAAAACAAAACAAAAATGACCATGTACACTTGACCGATGAAGACAGATTGTCTAACGGTGTGTCTGAACTAATACCCTTAACTGTTGTATTTGAAGCAAACATGTTAGACAATCCGAGAGAATGGTTCGTAGATACTGGTGCTACTCGTCACGTTTGTGCTGATAAAGAGATATTTTCATCTTACACTCCTATCAATGGATGACAACTATTCATAGGCAACTCGGTTACATCAAAAGTTGTTGGTCTAGGTAAAGTAGTGCTGAAGATGACTGTACACATAAAAAAATAAAAAATAATGGATCGAGTCAATTTAAATAACTAGTCTAATTAAGTTTACTAAATTAAAGCCTACTAAGGCCCATAAAATTTTATAAGTCCATCACACTCTTTCAAAAATCTACAATTATTCAATTATAATAATTCTAATTGAATTAATTGAGTGATTACTAAAATTGATCACGAATTTACCCTATAAATGAGACCAAATGTTAATAATAAAGGGAAGAAAAAAACCCTAGGAATCAAGCCACATGGCTCCCCGCATTCAGACATTCAGATAATTAATCGGAGGATTTTGCAATTTTACAATTATAAGAAGATTCATATCTATTTGTATTTCTCAAAAATACAATTTGTAACGATTTATATATTTTAATACGCGAAATTCGTCGTACAAATTTCTTAGCACGCCTGATGAGACCTTTTCATCCTCTCATCTTTTGATATGAAAATCTTCAACTTCCAACTACTACATCAACAATGGCAAGTGAACAGGCGAAGCAAACCATGACTCATCTTGAAGAGATACTTGCTGAACTGTTCCATGCGACTAAAGCCCAAACAAAAATTGGGAAAACTCAACTGGTCCAACCACTAAAGAAGTTATCCAACAAAGGCAGAATGAAAATTGTTTTCACAAAGCCAAACTCTCGTTCACCAGAAAAGACCAAGAGTTCGACGAAAAATTCTCGTTTGGACTCCGTTTCCAATGGTAGATCCTTATCTGGATCCTCTCATACCATTTCTCTGTAAAGGTGGGAAGATGATACTTCATCTAAAGAATCACTTGAACTGGTGATGGTCACATAAGTGATATCGGGCTCAGATGATTGAATCTAACAAATGAATTTAGCTATTGAAAAATTAATAAAGTCACTAGAAGAGAAAGATGCACAGGTTGCTGCACTCATGCACATGCTAGAGCTACAAAATCTGTCGATTAATGATCAAGAAAATCCAAAATCTTCAAAAACTAAAGATTTGGAAGTCCAAGAACGCCAACAGAAATAAGATATACATGATCGAATAGTTGTTCAAAATGTTCTGTGCGATACTACTCAATTCTCTGTTGGCACTCTATTCGTCCACCAACTAACTTCAACATATGATTGCGGACACCATTCGTGCCTAGTATTGTGATTCATTGCAATCATCGTTAGTGTATGCCAATTCTGGTGTTTTGATGGGAAGGGCAACTCGAAGCAACATGTTGCTCATTTTATTGAGACGTATAACAATGCAGACACTTATAATGACACCATGGTGAAACAATTAGTATGTTCCCTCAAAGGTGCCACATTCGAATGGTATACTGACTTATAAGCTGGGTTAATTGATAGTTAGGATCAACTTGAATGAGAATTTTTAACACGTTTCTACAGTACCAGACGAACTGTCAGCCTTCCCGAACTTGCTCGAACGAAGTAGAGCAAGAAAGAGCCCGTTGTAGAGTACATCGAACGCTGGAGAAATCCCGTGTTTAATTGCAGAGAACGAATAAGCGAAGCATCTTCCATTGACATGTGTGTACAAGACATACATTGGGAATTACTCTACAATCTCTAAGCAAATATGCTTCACTCCTTTGAAGAGCGACGACATGTGCTCATGACCTGGAGCTCCAAATTGTAAGGCATAGGATTTACTTACCAAGTGATCCACATGACAAGAAAGATCCCAAGAAAGAAATAAAGAAGGATGTCAAGACAGGTAAGTCTAAAGAGGTAATGACAAATTCGACTATTCCTATAAAGATAGTCTTCCAAGGGTCGAGACCAAACCCAAAATCAAAACCAGAGTTCAGACCTACCAAGGGACTAGTCCAAAGCACAGGTCGTGTGACTTTGAAAAAACTTGAAGAGAATGAATACCCATTTTTTGATTCTGAAGTTCCTAGAATCCTGGATCAACTCCTCGAAGAGAATATAATCGAAGTTTCGGTGCTAAAGAGACCTGAGGAAGTTGGTAAGATCAATCATCTTAAATATTATAAATTTCATAGAATCATCGGTCAACCGGTGCAAAAATATTTTGTACCGAAAGATTTTATTATTCACTTCGACAAAGAAAATAAGGTCAAACTTGAAACTGGAGAAAAACCCACGGTCTCCTATTCAATAGTTTCATTTGGATCATTTGATCCAATCTCCATCGCACAGAAGGAACATACATTTTCTCATACATACAATGCCAGTAAATCCTCGGTTGAGGAGTTTGGACCACAAATTACAAAAATAGCCATCCTAATGAAGTGAAGTTTGAAGTAGACAAAGAAATTACCATTAATTACATCTATCCAGGGATGGATGGACTGCGTGTACCCAATCATCCAACATTTTACGAAATTATGACGGATGATTTGGATGTTTGGAATTCTGATTCAGAGTTCGAAGATGAAATCAGTGATAGTTGGTCTACCTTCATAAATAAAAAGAAGAGGTATCGAATGTCAAACAAAACAGGTAAACTACCACTTTCTTCACCTCTTGCAAGACCGAAATTTGGGGCATTGAGTATGGAAGTTCAACCTAATAAAAAGGAAACACTAGAAGAAGGTCAGAGAGGATGGACCCTTGTAAAAAAAGTCATCGAAAGACTAAAAAATTCCAGGTTCTAGTATTTGTGACGAGAAACTGAGACCAAAAAACAACCAAAGGAGATGTCTAAAGCCAAGTCACGAATGTCTACTAAATCAACAAGAGTAGAAGCTGCTTCACGCGTTCCTTCTAGACTACTAACCCTGGGTGAATATTTTTCCAATGGATTCTTCGACAATGAATGTTTTACCTCAAATGTATCAACGTGGGGGATAAAGATGAAGCAAAGAACGTATCAAAAGAGAATTCAAAAAGAAGAGAACTATCTCATGACTCAATAATATTTCTTCTAATACGAGTTTAGCGGAGTCTCTTAGTCTTTCTTTCGATTATCGAATGGCCTTAGTCGCAACATTGATCGATCCGGAAGAATATGAAGACAAAGTTTTAAAATATGTTATCTCCACAACCCGATAAGCATGTATGGCCATCATTACATTTGATGATGAAGATTTATAACTGGGTTCTTGTTTACATAATAGACCACTGTATGTTAGTGGTTATATTCGATAATGCTGAATAAATCGCATAATGATCGATTGTAGATCTGCTGTAAACATCATGCTAGTCAAAATGATAAAGAAAATTGGAATTAATGCTAGTGATCTATCCATGAGCAAAATCATGATTCAAGGATTCAACCAAAAAGGTTAACGAGCCATTAGCATGATTCGTTTAAAGTTGCAAATGGAGGAGTTAATTTCCTCAGTTCTCTTCCATGTCATTGATGCTAAAACATTATACGAATTACTTATGGAACATATTTGGCTACATGAAACTTGAGTTTTACCTTCGACTTGGCACCAATGCTTTAAATACAGTCGAGATGGAGAAGTCAAATATGTTGTGGCTGAGTCTAAACTATTCCTCGAACAAGAATCTTATTTTGTTGATGCAAAATTTTACATGGAGGATGAAGAGTATAATTCTACAGGGTTGACCATGGCTAAATTCAAAATTAAAGGAGATACAGACAATGATAATACATTTGGTATTGTTCAACCTCATCAACTTATCAAAGGTAAATTAAGACTAACATCTGAAGGGTTCTCTAAAGGTAAAAAATCTCAAATAGAATCGACCGATGTTGAGGTATTGAAAAAGGAGTTAACTCTTCTAATACCTAGTATTCCAAAATTATTTCTGCCTTATCAACGCATGGCAGTCCCGGGAGACCACAAATCAACATTGGAAGCTTCGACATATATTCCAGACATATCAAAGCTCAGTATTTCTAGCTCGTCCAAACAATACAAGCCAGGTAGTAAAAGAGCTAATGAAACTAAAACAGACTTTCAAGGGGTGTTATAATCCTCAAGTTAAAAAGTTGTTTGAGAATGTCGAATTTGGGAAAGGAGAGCCTCGCAAATTATTGATCTTGATGTTGTCCTTTCGAGTGGGTATATCCCTTCTAATTTTAACGGAACTCTTATACCACAACCCAAGTATGGTTTGGAATATGATCCAAATCCACCAAGAAAAATTAAAGTCAAGAAGGTTTCCTAGAACCCAATCATTATTCAAATATATGAAGTTACATGAGAGAAACCTGAACAACCGAGACCGTTAGTGTCCGACCGGATTGAAAACGAGAATGTCAGAGTTTTAGTGTTTAAAAGGTTAAAAAGAGAACCATCTCCAGTGGTTGACGTAAAAGGTAAAACTTTCGTCTTCCAAAGGTTAAGTGATGATCCTTCTTCTTCTACCCAAATTGATAATAACGTACAAAGTCCCTAGAAGTCATCTCAAAGACAATCTGTATTTTCTCAACTTGGAATTAAAACTTTTGATCCAAGTCCAAAGCCTCAATGATCAAAGAGAAGATGAAAACATCAAAAAGTTTACCATTCTCTAAAGAATAATGAGGATGAAGAAGAAGTTTATGTTAATCACATAGCTTTTGAAGAAGGTCCCAATTCAAAACTTGAGTCTGAAAACTCTTCTACAACATATGAACCTGAACCGGTCCCACCTATGTTTGAAGAAGGGGGACAAGCTACTGTAGATGACATGAAGCAATTAAACTTGGGGACTGAAAAAGACCCAAAATCAGTGTTTGTAAGTGCTTTCCTTGGTGTAAAGGAGGAATCAAAGTACATCCATTTGCTTTAAGAATACAAATATGTATTTGCGTGGTCTTACAAAAAAAATATCGGGATTAGTTCCGAGGGTTGCAGTACAATACCTTGCAGTAAGACAAGAAGTACGACCGATCAAGCAACCTCAAAGAAG
>CAIGRB010169489.1:0-11468 GCA_903798255.1 Fraxinus quadrangulata | reverse complement strand
ATATCGGAATGATGTTGAGACTGAAAAGAAATATAAACAATAAGACTTTATGTTTCACAATTAATGTAAATTTATTTTGATATTTAAAATTTATTAATCATATATTTATTATAGCCCCACTTCAACATTTCTAACAAATTTCAAATTGCTTAAAACTAATATTCATAACTTAAAATACTCTGAAAAAAAAAAAATTCCTTAGCCTAGTCGAGCCGTTAATCCATTTGGCTCTTGTAAACAGTAACCAGAACTAAAAAAAAAAGGGCTTAGCAGAGTCGAGCCATAAAGCTTATGTAGGATACTGAATCAAACGTTAAAAAAAAAAAAAAACCGGCTTAGCCGAGCCAAGTCGAGACATAAAGCCATTTGGCTCGGCTTATGAACGATAACTTGGAAACTCACTCTTTTATATATGTAGTAGGATAAATTTCGGGATTTATGACAACTATTTAATTATGATTTTAGTTGTCATATTGTCTACTTCTCTCATCAATCTTCTTTGAATTTTAATACATTTTAATCTTTTTTCCTTCAAATTTATGAAATAATTTTGATTTGTTACCTGGATGAATTGTATATGATAATATAGGGTTTGCTTTGTGGAGATAGTAAAGAAACAGAATTGATTAAGGACAACTTTCAGCACAGTTTATTTCATCATTTTGCTTACCTTATATATACACAAAACTTATACAAGCAGATTACATATAGAAGGAATATTTTATTTTACAAACAACCTATTGCCAGCTGGCTTAACTAACTATATTCCATTCAAGGACATTCCACCGTGCTGTACATGCCACTGAGAATCTGTTATGCTGTTGGTTTGTTGGTAGTGTAAACTTGAACACCTCCTCTCAAGGTGGAGTGTATCTCCAACACTCCAAGCTTGTCTCTGAGGAACATGAATCTTGAATGAGCAAGGGGTTTGGTTAATAAGTCTGCTGTGTGATCCGAGGATGGTACATAACTAATTTCCAATTCTCCTCTTAACACCTTGTCTCTTACGAAGTGAATATCAAGTTCTATGTGCTTTGTTCGTGCGTGATAAACTGGATTTGAAGCTAGTGCACTTGCACTTAAGTTATCGCACCAGATTTTAGGAGTTGTCATCTGTGGAAGTTTCAGTTCTTTCAACAAGGATTGAATCCATGTGATCTCAGATACACTGTGAGCCAGTGCTCGATACTCTGTCTCAGTGCTAGACCTAGCAACCACTTGTTGTTTCTTGGAGCACCAAGAGACTAAGTTGTCTCCAAGGTACACGTAATAACCTGCTGTGGACCTTCTATCATCTGGGCTAGATGCCCAGTCAGAGCTACAAATGAGGTTATGTTGAGATTGTCATTTTTGTAGATTGCTAAGCCATAGTTGAGTGTTCCTTTCAGATACCTGAACACCCTTTTTAGTGCTTTCCAATGAGCATCAGTTTGTGTTTGGAGAAATTGGCTTAGTCTATTTACAGAGTATGCAACATCAGGCCTTGAATGTGTTAAGTATTGGAGGCCACCAATTGCACTCCTATATAGTATTGGATCCTTCATTATCTGACCATCAGTTTTAGAGACTAGCTTCCCTGCTGCCATGGGTGTTATACTTGATTTAAGGTTCTCATAACCAAACCTTTTTAGCAAGCTAATACCATATCTTTTTTGGGTCAAGTATAACCCGGTTGTCTCTCTATGAACCTCCATTCCCAGAAATTGATTGAGATTTCCCATGTCCTTAAGAGCAAAGCATGTATTCAGACTATCAATAACCTCTTGTAACTTTTCACTATTGTTTCCTGTTACAATTATATCATCTACGTAGATGAGGATGAATAACATACTTCCACCATCAGTTAAGAAGAATAGTGAGTTGTTAGCTTTAGACTGTTTGAAATTCCATTTCAGCAGAGTACCTTTCAGCTTCTCATGCCATGCCCTTGGAGCTTGTTTTAGCCCATATAAGGCCTTCTCTAGTTTGCACACGAAGTCAGGATTTTCTTTATCAGCAAAACCCTGTAGCTGATACATGTAGACTGTTTCATTCAAACCTCCATTCAAGAAGGCATTATTTACATCTACTTGCATGATATGCCAGTCCTTTGAAACAGCAAGAGTTAGAATAATTTTCAGGGTTGATGCCTTGATAATTGGACTAAAAGTCTCACCGTAATACGGCAATGACAAATTACATCGCAATGTCATTGCCTATTTTTCTTTAAGCGCTGATTTATGTTGTAATTTTAAAATATTTAGCAAAAATCAAAAATTTCAATTCAACCCTTAATTTTGTCTTATTTCTTAAATTGCCTTAAAATATAACATTCCTAGTTTTGCACTTCGATTCAGTCTAGTTTGAGTAGTGAGTCGAGTCAATTGATGTTTGATAGTTTGCATGTCGTAAAGTAAAAAATGTATCTTTTTCTCGAAAAGTAAAAAATAATAACAATATCACTTTCATTTCCACAAAATTGCCCTTTCCTATTTCTCCACAACACACAAATATAGGAAGTGTTGGAAGAAAACGGGTCATCCATATGAGTTGACCCGACATGATTTGTATATGATATTTTTGGATGGAGGAGTTAAATTTTGAATTTAAAATTTAACATGACATCACCCTCAACCATACATATAACTTCCATTATACAATAAAAAAAAATATGTGAAAAAATTCAAGTTCCTTCAAAGGGTAAAAAGTAGATGAGAGTGGAGGCTTGATTTATGGAAATATAACATCTTATAACATCTCAAATTGGGTTCTTGAATTGTGGCTATCAAATTCCTTCCATTGTGATCGAGTTTTTGACCAAGGGGTGAGTAGAAGATGGTGTGGAAAGCAAGCAATCAAAATGCAAGTGATTCAACCTCATTTTGAGATTTTCAAATAAGTTTCACAATTCAAAATTCTATTAAAAGCATGTAAGAATATTTTACATTGGTATCAGAGCCTAAATATGTTGTTTTCTTGCTTAAATACATGCTGAAAATGGTTTAGAATAATCGAAATGCATGAATTTCATTTTCTTCCAAAAGCTTCAATGCCATTAATGGCAACTTTTGATATAGTCCATATAAATTCATGATATTTATATCATATGTTCATGATATTATATAGAACATATTTGAAAAATTGAACCTTAGTTGAGAAAATCGAAATTTCATCGCATGATAACTTCTTACACGTTAAGTTTCGTGCTGTCCATTTGGTATGGATGGATAGATCTTTTCAATACCTTTCTAATGGTATAAAGAACATTAATTTTGGCTTAGAATTGAAGAAGTTATGACCTTCCAGAGTTTTGACAAAAATCTGAAAAAATTACCCATTTTGAAGATGAGCAGTGACGATGAACAGTTAAAAAAATGTTGTATGTAGGTGGTTGTATTAAATGCAATTTGGAAAATTGCATGTTGATCCCCAAAATATTTTTTGAATGCTGATTATTCGAAATGCAATTCGAAAAATTGCATATTGGTCCCATTACTATTTTTGAATGTTGAATATTCCAAATGTAATTTGAGAAATTGCATGTTGGTCCCAAAAACTATTTTTAGATGTTCTTTATTCCTATACCAATTACAAATTGGCCCATCAAATATTCTTGTTTTTTTTCTTTATCCAATTAAAATAATTTTCAGATAATTAAATAAATTTTTTTATTAATTATTGAAATAAATTTATAAAGGGCATTAAAAATATTCTTGATTTGATTAAATTCTGAAAATATTTTATAAAATCAAGAATATTTATTAAGTGGTATTTGACTAGTGAGAGTAATTTTTTGAAGAACTTTCATTTTTTGAAAAAGAAAAATACTCTGAAAGTATTTGAAATACCACATTTTATACACGTTCATGAGTGGTGTGAATCTTGATTAGGTTATGTGATCCATTATGATTAGTTTTAAAATTTTGTGCTTGATCGGATACGACTGGATCACGCGCACTTTTAACATCCTTATAGGAGAAGCTAGTAGAGCACAGGCTGTGGAACGTGTTGAAAAATTACGTGCTTATCCAAACTGTGAAATGAATCCACGACATAACCTAATACAACACATAAAATATCTCGAACCAATGCATCGAGAAGTGATGCATTTGGGACAACATAAATGTGAGGTGGAAAGTATGTATCATCTAATGAGGACACTTCCTAAACATTGGCATGATATTGCTATTGAAGTTCTAGATAATTCACCACATCTATGCTACAACTATCTGATCAGAATTTTGATTAGGAAATGGAATTCGAAAAATGAGATTTTTATAATTAATTTAGTTATGTATGGTTAGTTCAAATTGTCAAACTATATCTATGTGAAGTTTTATCTATTTTATTTTCATATTTAGTAGTTTTTTTAAAAAGTTTATTATGATCACATGTACATATTTGACTTTTTGAGATTTATATATATGTTTCATATTTATCGCATATAATCAAAAAGTCTTGCTTGTTTTGTACATGATTAATTGTTTAATTTAGTGGGAGTTCTAAAGTGAGAAAAGTTTAAGTAATTCTAACCTAGAACTTATGATTTTGCACTATGAAATTAATTTTGTGATAATGTAACATTAGGATAATGGAAGATGATTGGTAACTTAGTGAACTTTCGACTCCATGTCTAGTGTGAAATTATCATAAAACTTAATTTGCATGAGCGCAAAATGATATGNGATTGGTAACTTAGTGAACTTTCGACTCCATGTCTAGTGTGAAATTATCATAAAACTTAATTTGCATGAGCGCATAATGATTTGTGTGCATAAATGGACATTTATACGATTGTCTCTAAAATTTTGACAAACCATGGCATCTAAGAATATCATAGCTGGCCTTAATAAGGGCGACAAATTGAATGGCAATAGCTATAATACCTGGCACCATAAAATTTAGTATGTGCTGGAAGAATATGATTGCCTTTAGGGCATTAACCACATGATGGAAGACCCAAGGGTAGGTCAAACTGTTCAACAGAGAATGGATCAGAAAATTTACCAAACATGGAAAAAGAAAAATTCAACTGCTCGTGCAATTTTAGTAAGTTCCGTAGTGGACGATCTCTTTCATGAATGTGAGCAGTTCTTGACTGCTATGACATTTGGACAAATTTGAGAGAGAAATATGGTGGTACTAGTGTGACTAGACTCAGACAACTGACTATTAAGTTTGATACTTACCAAAAACTTCCTAATCACAACATCACATAGCATGTGAGGATCATGTCCACTATGATTAGGGAGTTGAAATCGGCTAGTCACATACTCTCTGAAGAGCAGCAAGTTCAAGCTTTGATTTGCTCCTTTCCAGATAATTGGGAACATCTGAAAGCCAAACTGACTCACAATGATAGCATCAAAACATTTGCTGAGGTTGTCCGCCATGTGGAACTAGAGGATGAGCGCCTTGGTGCGGCTAAATCTCTGGGACATATTTTTGTGGCCGAATCTAGTTCTGGAAAAGCTTCAGGTTTTAAGCATAAGAAGAACTGGTTCAAAGGCGACAAAGGGAAGGAAAAAGAAACTGGACACGGACCTAAAAAAAAAACTCGAACGCAACAAGAGGGGTAAATGGTTTGGAAAGAAGAAATATAAGAGCAAGCAGGAATGCTTCAACTGTCAGGTGCTGGGTCACTTTGCTCAATAATTCCATGAGCCCTGAGCCAAAGAAGGTAGATCTTATAAATTTTTCTTATAGTGTTGTTTATATTTCAAGCACTATTATGCTAATTGAATCTTATCATGTGTAGATTGTGGAGCGATAGACCATGTAACCAGGGATCGACAAGCGTTTGTGGAGTTCCATCGATTTCCAGCTGGTACAAAGTAGATATACGTCGGCAACGATGATAGAATGAGGTGAAAGGTATCAATACATGCAAGTTACATTTGCGTGGTGGCCAATTGTTCTCCTTCATGATGTTCTGTTTGCATCAAGAATTTTTTGTTGTTGTTCTTTTAAGATTAGGTTTCAGTTTAAACTTTTATGGTAAATATGTTCGTATAAACAATGATAATGTATTTTATGGATTTGGACATGTAAAATGTGGTTTTGTAGTGTTGGATTGTGATCCAAACACTTATAATTATTATGTTGATCGTTGTTTTTCTATGAACGTATATTATTCTTCTTCTAAAGATTTCAATGTTGATACATATGTATGGCATGCTAGATTAAGACATATTGGGCAAGGGAGAATGAATAGGTTAGCTAAAGAAGGCTTGCTAGGTTTAATCTCTAAGGTTTCATTACCTACTTGTGAACATTGCCTAATTAGAAAAACAACACGAAAACTATTCGGTAAAGCCTTAAGATCCGAATTTCCATTGCAGTTAGTCCATTCAAATATATGTGGCCCTATGAATGTGAGGGCAAGACATGAAGCCTCTTATTTCATTACTTTTATAGATTTCATACGGTATAGTTATGTCTATTTGATTTCTCATAAGTCTGAGGCATTAGAATGCTTTAGACGATATTTAAATATGATAAAAAATCAAATAGATGGAAAGGTGAAAGCCTTAAGAACTAATTGATGGCGTGAATATTTGTCTAAAGAGTTTAAAGAACTATGTAACGATAAGGGAATCATTAGACAGTTATCTATTCCCAATAAACCTCAACAAAATGGTGTCGCTAAAGGGAGGAATAGAACGTTGCTAGAAATGGTGAGGTCCATGATGGCGCAGGGTAACTTACCTATTTTCTATTGGGGAGATGCTTTGTTAACTGTGGCATGTATTCTGAATAGAGTTCCCTCTAAATACCTACTACACCATATCAGCTTTGGACAGGTAGATCCCTTGATTTGAGTTCTCTTAGATCCTGGGGATCAGTTGCCTATATCCATGATTCCTTAAGTAAGTTTGGAAAATTGGGTCCGCGAGGTAAGAAGTGTATTTTCATAAAATACTCATACCAGTCCAAAGGATTTGTGTTCATAGGTAAAAATCAAGATGTGACTATAACTGATATAGAATCACATGATGTGACGTTTCTTAAGAGTGATTTTCCTAGTAATGGAGAACCTTTGTATGAATTAGATGATGGAGTTGTACTTGATGGATCAACTGGGGTGCAAGAGGAAGCATTACCACTTGTTGATCAAAGTGGGAGCAATTTATCTCCAACTCCAAGTGACAGGGTCACATCTAAGCTTTCACTTCGTAAGAGTACTAGAAAATGTATGCCAAAACGTCATTTCGAGATTGAAGGGCAAGTTTTCCTGGTATCTCTAGAAGATGATGAAGAACTAAAATCAGTATAAGAAGTTCTATCATGCCCTCAAAAGGAAAAGTGGAAGAATGCAATGGAAGAAAAGATGGAGTCTATGAAATTGAATCAAGTTTGGGACTTAGTTGATCTTCTATAAGGTCAAAAAGCCATTGGGAACAAATAGGTTCTCAAAATAAAGTGAATAGCTTATGGGACTATAGAGAGGTATAAAGCTCGTTTGGTGGCAAAAGGTTATACTCAACAAGAGGGTATAGATTATGAAGAGACATTTTCACCACTAGTGATATTGACTTCAATTCGTCTACTCTTAGCTATCGTGGCATGTTTAGATTTTGAATTACATCAAATGGACGTGAAGACTACATTTCTCAATGGAGAATTGGATGAAGAAATTTATATACAACAACCAGTATGTTTCATTAAAATAGGCCAAGAGAATAAAGTTTGTAAATTGAATAGATCAATCTATGGCCTAAAGCAGTCTTCTAGACAGTGGTACTTGAGATTTGACAAAGCAGTTATCTCATACAATTTTGTCATGATGGACGAAGATCACTATAAATATTTGAAAAAGTCCAATGACAAATTTGTAATTTTATCTCTCTACGTAGATGATATTTTACTAGCTGGGAATGATAAGGAGTCTATTAAAACCATTAAGAAATGATTGTCCTCAAATTTTGGAATGAAGGACATGGGTGAAGCAGATTACATATTAGGTGTTAATATCTATAGAGATTATTCAAAGAGGTTTCTTGCTCTGTCACAAGAGCCATATATAAAGAAAATTCTTGAACGTTTCAAAATAGAGAATTGCAATCACATTGACACTCCTGTATCAAAAGGTAAAAGTCTAAGCCTTCGTATCTGTCCTAAAACTCTTGACGAAAAAGAAAAAATGTCTAGAGTTCCATACTCCAGTGCAGTTGGAAGTTTGATGTACGTTATGATGTGTACTCGCCCTAACATTTTTTATGTCGTAAGTCTGTTAGCATGTATCAATCTAATCTCGAAAGAGAGCATGGAAAACTGTCAAGAGGATATTGAGATACCTGAATGGTACTGCTAATTACTCTTTATGCTATCAAGGGAATGATTTGTGCTTAAAAGGATGCACTGATGCTAATTGGAGTGAAGACCTAGATGAGCGCAAATTAACTTCGGGATATGCATTATTACTTAATAATGGCTCCATTTCTTGGAATAGCAAGAAACAGACATGTATTTCCTTGTCCACAGTAGAAGTAGAATTCGTAGCATGTGCTTCAGCGGTACAGGAAGCTGTTTGGTTAAGGAGATTCTTACAGCATCTAAGAGTCCTTAGTGATGATGTGTGACCTACATTTATTTTATTGTGATAGTCAGGTAGCTATTGCATATACAAAGGATCCCAAGTATCACAACAGAACCAAACACATTGTTACAAAATATAATTTTGTAAGAGACGTCATAGGAAATAAGGAAGTGAGTATGCAGTATATTTCTACGCACCAAATGGTAGCTGGTCCATTTACAAAACATATCCCTAGAGATGTTTATATAACTCATGTTAAATATTTGGGATTGCGTAGAATTTGAATTATGTACTATGTAAACTTTTCATATAAGTCCATTAATGAACAATATTTGAGTTCATACGTTAAGAGTAATTTTCTGCCGTAATTTTTATATTACTATTTAATATGCACAAATAAAGTATGTCAATAAGTTGAGATTTGTTCACTCACACGAACAATCGCTTCAAACACTTTGAGGTGTGCTGAGATGAGATACAATGATCATATTGTGTACATGATCCAATCGTCTTGATGAAACATCAAGATAAGATTACAAGTAATCGATATGGATTTTTTTTTCTTTTTTGCTCTATCCATAAAACATGTTCTATAGGTAGATCAAGTTCTCGGTTGGAATTGCATAGAGGAATAAAGATAAAGAGAACTCATGTTAGATATCGAGGAATATGTGAACTATGATATTTACGGTGTATTTTATTTGTAAGATTAGACATACGTCCTGAGAAAGAGAGAAAATATCGTAACATGTGTTTCATACCACGTTTGCTTTAACGACCAATGAGAAATGAAAGAATTGATCCATGCTTCTTCATGAAATGAAAGAATTGATCCATGCTTCTTCATTGTGTGAGTCTCCAAGGCATTTATGACCTCATATTTTATACCCTTATAACTCTTGACTATTTCTCAAAATTTTATTTCGGTGTTGCTACTTTAGCATGTTGCTAATAACTATGGTTGATTTGGTTTGATGGAACATATCTAAGTAAGCAGCTGATTTGAAATTAAGGGATGCAAGTAGGAAATGATTACTATTTTATTTAATACCTTAGCTTGTATTTACCGGCCGAACAATTATATAAACTATTTGAGTTTTGAGACACAATTGTGAATACAATATATATGAGAAAGTTGAGTATGTTCTTTGATTTATTGAGGGATTAGAAATACTCGAATTGGTGTTACAAAATATATTGGGGTATAGCAAGAAAATATATTTCCTCTTGTAGAGCTGCTATATATCCCTAACAGGTGTATAGTGTTGTGTGCTCTTAACTTAACTCATTGGTTGCACAATCCATTTACCTATATGAACTTGGAGGTGTTGAGACAAATATAATTGAAATTATATTGGAATCAGGTTAAACCCACCATGTGCGAGTGGAAGATGTTGGAAGAAAACTGGTCACCCATGTGTATTGACCCGACCGGTTATACAATAAAAAAAATATGTGAAAAAATTTGGGTTCCTTCAAAGGGTAAAAAGTAGATGAGAGTGGAGGCTTGAATTATGGAAATATAACATCTCAAATTGGGTTTTTTCGATTGTGGCTATCAAATTCCTTCCATTGTGATCGAGTTTTTGACCAAGGAGTGAGTAGAAGATAGGTGAAAAGCAAGCAATCAAAAGGCAAGTGATTCAACCTCGTTTTGAGATTTTCAAGTAAGTTTTACAATTTAGAATTCAGTTAAAAGCATGCAAGAATGTTTTACAGGAAGAAACAACTTAATAAATTATTTTTCGTTAGTCCATCCATTCTAAAGCTAAAAATAATTCATCTAAAAACTGTGTTTGTGCGCATGTTCGACCAATAATCTCAACAACAATTTGAGCGTGCATTATCGAATAAGAAGACTTACATGTACTATAGGTTTTGAAAAGCATGCACTCAATGAATATTAGAAAGATAATTAATGATTCAAAAATGAGCAAAAGAAAGAAATGTAGCTGAAGTTGTGATAAGTGCATTTTTACACACTTATCTTACTAACAAAATATGAAAAATTGTTGATTAATATGTTGGAATATGGCTTAATTCTATGTAATTTATGTTTTGCAGGACAAGGTATGAATGTAGCGGAAATAAGGAGAAACAAGTGAAAAAAAGACCAAAATGGAGGACAATTAAAGTTCAGGGACTAAAGTGAAAATACTCTAAACTTGTTTCTAACCTTGTGATGAAGAGTGATGAAGATTCGAGAGTTTTAGAGGTCAATTGGATAAAGAAAGGAGTCAAATGGATGAAATATAGCAAAAACATTATCACATATCAACTTTCAATCTGAAAAGTTTTGCATCGATTTTTAGCCTCATATTGAGACCAGTTTTTAACATGGAAACGATCAAATTCGAAGATGGTATCTGAGGCAAAGTTCTAGCCCTTTGAGTTAGCTTTCCAACACATCTTGAATCACCTCAATCGGATATTAGGAAAGAAAATTATGGCCCAAAGACGCTGTAAGGTACACACCCTTACCTGCAAGCGAAGCGCGCCCCTTATACCAAGGTAGCCTCAGTCAAGGGTGCCAAAACCCTTAAGGCGCGCTCCTCAAGGCAAAACGGGGAGAAAATTTTAGTTTCCTTATATTTGTTTTGATAATGTTTTGGGGCAATTTTTTTAGGGATAATAAAAGGAAAAATTATGTGACTTTGAGGGGAGAGCCGTATTTTGAGCACAATGGAGTTTTCATATCACTTTTCCTCTCAATTTTTGTTCAAGGACCTCATGGAGAACTAACAATCTTGGTGAAATAATGGAGGAACTCAATTGATATGATGATTTCATATCTATTATTTCATGTAATTGGTCTTTTCTTGCTTAATAATCTTGAGATTTAGACTTTTCTTTTCATGAATTTATATTGAATTTGGCTTAATAATTACTAGATTTTTCATGGATTCAATCATGCTTTTTTCCATTTTTTAATCAAACTATTTATTGAGTT
>CAIGRB010169469.1:0-56628 GCA_903798255.1 Fraxinus quadrangulata | reverse complement strand
TATTCAAAATATACATCTAGATAGAGAAGACCTAATGCATGAAAATTTTAGAATAAGAACTTAATTTAATTGAGGAAAAAATAGGAATCCAATTTCTAATAACCAATCTATTAAACAAATAAGCAGGAAAAAAAAAAGTACTTATTGGGGATTTACGTATAGAATTTCCTTCAAAAATTGGTATAGATTTCATAAATTTACTGGGGTTTGTGGGATTAGTTGACTCCACACATCTCTCTAAGTTCGTCTATGATAAAGTTGATCAAACATTTACAAGCAATCATACAACTCGAGAGAATATGGAACCTCCTACTTGTAGTCTATTAGATGAAAAGACAAATTAAAATATCATAAACCTCGACGTGAACTTTGAATTACGAGTAACATTATCTTTGATAATTCTATTTTAGCATTGCTAGAAGATGTGGCCATAGATGGCCAATACGTGTACTACTCGTATGTGAACAATAAACTTTTCTCAAATGAAGTTGCTTTCTTGGAAGACTCTACATAGCTTATAATTTGTCACTTTATAATAAGTTCCAAACTGGCACGCACTAGGCGTACACACACATACTATTCAGCATGAATTCCCACTATTGTAAGACTCAGTCAAACCAATAAAAGCTACAAGAGAAAATGAAATTTGACTCTATTCCTTGATTGAATTTATGAACATGTTTGGCACATTGTTGTGTCACGTTATATTAAGTGTTATGCTATTATTTATGTTGACCTCGAAAAATGGTCCCGACACGTGGTCAATAGAATAAATCCTCACTTCATCTCTTCCCTGCACACGCAGCACGCCGTTAGCAACTCGTGGCCTTCCCCGGAGAGGTTGGAGGCGGCTGCGAGCACTCCGACAATCAAGTCAGTCCAAGGTTCAACCAAAAGAGGTTCATCAACGGTAGAACACCCACCGGAAAATGGTTGATAAAGTGTGCAGTAATAAAGTACAAATATTTAAGGGAAGTGATGATACTCAAGTTTGCAATGTGGTAGAAAAAAAGTTGATTCGAATCCTTCTTCTGGCACAATGAGGGGATATTTATATTAAGGATGGGAAGAGGAGAGCCATTGGATGAGGGAACACGTGTTATCAGATCATCAAGGCTCATCCCATCTTAGGTGTCAATCTGTCCCTCCTTAGGTTGATTGGCATTGAATGTTTTTGACAAGGGCAGCTGAATTGACTGATTGGGTCATGCCACACGTCCCATCAATCAGGGATTTGATTTTGGAAAGATCTTTGTACAAGAGATCTTTGTTGGGTCGGGCCGGGGCCGGGGCGGGCGGCTCGTCAGCTCGTAAAAAACGAGCCACGAGCTACTCGGGCTTGTCAAAAAGGCAAGCCCGAACCCTAGCCGAGCAGGCTGGCTGGCTCGCTAGTCTCGGCTTGTTTTCAATGAGCGACTCGTCAAATTTTTTTAAAGGTCTAGGTATAGTTTTAAAAAAAATAATAATAAATAAGACGAGCTCACGAGTCGAGCTCGACTCGGCTAGTGAACCACAAGCTCGTAGGCCAACCACGAGTAACGAGCCGAGCTTCACAACCACGAGTAACGAGCCGAGCCGAAGCTCGGCTTGTGAGCTCGTGCTTATACAGGCAGAGCCGGCCCGGCTCGGTTCGGCCTATTGACATCACTAGGCGTGGAGTCGTGGAAGCGGAGTGTAGGCCTTTGCATTCGCGGTGTATCGCAGATGAGCTTGGTTCTTTCGCTGGTATACATTCAGTTCGTCCCTTATGTAATCACTTCGACTTATACAATCAGCTCGTTCCATGCGTGTTCATCTCGGCGGATGCGTGACGTGGTGAGGGCCACTTCTGCTGACACGTGGATAGTGAGGTGGCGGGTCTGACATAGGCCCATAACAATTTTCGTCAATAATTTGACACTTATTCCTCCAAAAATTAATATTTTCATTATATTTTCTGTTCATTTTGTCCTACCCTCTTGAGTCAACAACAACAAAAAAAAGAAAGTATTAATAATAAGAATTGTAGACCTAGCAAAAATATTTTCTCGTCCAAGTTTTGGATATCACTGTTTTTTATGAATGACCAAAAACTTTTTAACAACTAAGCACGTATGATTTCGTTTTGAGCAAAAAATAAAATATATCACAAACATGAACTAAAGGCAAGGCCCTACCCGTGTTTCGCAGGATCTACGATGAACTTTAGAATTTGGGCTGCTAAATTATAGCAAACAAGCAATTTTCTTATTTATAAGAGTTTTACGGTACTAAATTTGTTAACTTAAAATCAACAATAAACAACAAATAAAGTGAAATAGTCAAAATATTTAGATTACAATCAAATAACAATGCAAAAATGTCCTAAACGATCACTTAAATATACTAACTGAAGTCGCTTTACAGTTAACTCTATCTAAAATTTGAGTGTAAAAAAGCTTTCAAATTAGTTTAAGAAAGAAAGATTAGAAGATATGATTTTTTGTCAAAGTACTGTACCAACATATACATAGACCATAGTTATATATAACAAATGAGATAGATTGGTAGGCCAAAAAAAAAAAAAATAACAATGTCAACAATTAGAAATAGTGAATGAACTAAAGAATAAAGACAAATTCATAAGCATGATAACATAAATACATACATAATAATTAATTAATCAATGGATAG
Organism: Fraxinus quadrangulata; assembly: GCA_903798255.1. NCBI lineage: Eukaryota > Viridiplantae > Streptophyta > Magnoliopsida > Lamiales > Oleaceae > Fraxinus > Fraxinus quadrangulata. Next base: position 53,976 of record CAIGRB010169469.1, on the reverse strand, counting down.
TACTATATTCATGAATTCCTCATAGGTCATAATTTATAAATCAAAGGCAGTTGAATCCATATATATATCATCAAGCTTTTAAAAAAATCACTTAAAGAAAGCCACAATAAAATTTTCTTGAACCCATACCTTTTATTTTTTATGATTGGACTAAAACTATACAAGTTTTGTGAAGATATTGACAGATCTTACATTGAGATAACGATCTTATATGCCAATAATATCAAAGAAAAGAACGACCAAAATGTGCGTAACATGTTCAGAAACAGGTGGAAATTTTGACAAAAAATGGGTGTAGAATACACTCAAATTTGCAACAATATTGATGCATATACTCACTTTTGTTACACAATGGAATAAGTATTCATAATCAACGAAGCAAAGCGAATAATCCCACGAACAAACTCATTATTGAAAATACTTGTATGAACAACAAAACAATTAATTTATATAATTTCCCAAACTCTCGACCCTCAATGACTGTTTCTTACATAATCATAAAACATAGAGTTTTTCAAATGCAAAAAATATAAATAAAATAAGAAATAAAAAAGCACACATGCAATTCAGAAACTAATAAGAATCCATGAAAATGTTTTATTTCATAAAAATCGACTAATCTAAAAATGTGACATCTATAAAAGTTATTAGAAACTAATAAAAATACTGATATAATAACAATCAAATCATATATATATATAATGAATATCAATAAAATAGAATGGGCAAAGCAACAAAAAAAAAAATTAAACAATTTAACTTTAAATGTATATAATATTGTTAGTTGATTCACGATATCATTGTTGAAAAAGATCTCATTGTTTAGAGCAAGAGAGAATGTCGAGTATGAAATAGTTGGATTTTGGAGAAGTTGCGAACTTAACAGAATCTAGGTTTTGATTTAGCATGACGATTATTGGAGGGTTTGAATGTAATTAATGATTTTTCTTTTTTTTTTTAAAGGAAACAAAACTTTATTTTTGGGCCCCCTAAAAAGCTGAGCTTAGGGATTGTAAAATGACTCGTTGGCTCGGGCTCGGCTCGGCTCGGAAAAAGTCCGGGCCGATCGGCTCGTGGCTCGGTGGGGGTGAGCCGAGGCTCGGGCCGAGCCCCATTTTGGGGGCATTGGAGTCGGCCCGACTGGTGAGCCTAAAAAAATTCAAAAAAAACTTGTTTGTCAATTCTTTTTTTAAATTTTTTCTTTTCATTTTAGCGGTAATTTTTTTATATGTTAATATTTAGTTATTATTTATAATACGTATAAATTGCACAAATTTTAAATTCTTCAAAAAAAAAAATTTTAGATTTGTCACGAATAAAAAAAAAAATTGAACCGAAAGCTCAGGTCAAGCCTAAATTTTTTGGCTGAGCTTTTGCTTGGCTCGGCTCGAAAAAAAACTCGAAATATTTTTATTCGAGTTGAGCCCAAGCAAAAAGTTTCGACTCGTGGTTCGACTCGTTGACACCCTTAGCTGGGCTTGAGGCGACGACGGCATCTTGAGCTTCTTCTTAGGTCCGACTATGACTAAAAGGGTACATTTGGCGCATTGAACTTAACATGAATGGACAAATAAAATGAGGCATATGTAGGTCTGTTTGATAGAGTTTCTGTTTTTATTTATGCTTTTTGTAAAAGAATTTTTTGAAGAAGCTACTTAAAATATTTTTCAATAAAAGCTCTTATAGGTATAAAATGGGTCTTTTTTGCATGACTTTTGAGGAATCAAAATGAGATTTTGAGACCCAAAATATATTTTTGACCTTATTTGGTTAATTTTATAAAATATATTTTCAAATTAGAAGAGATTTTAGTAGAATCTGGTTCAATATGACTTCCTCTAAAATTTCTTCCAAAAGAGATTTTTTTTTTTTTAGAAATTAATTTCTAAATTTTAATTAAGGTATCATCTTAGAAAACTTTTGTACTAAAAAAAGTAGTCGAAACCCTGCCAAACAGGCGTTCTAGAAAATTATTTGAAAAGTTTCAAAAGCAAATTTTTAGTTTTAGAAACAATTTTTGACTTTTTAAAAGTCCTATTAACACAAGCCGTAATAAAATTTCGAAATTGTCTTATTTAGTTATACATTTAAATCAACGTAATAATTAATAAACATGCTAGTAGTTTAGCTGTATTTGTTTTACTCAATTGTATTATTATTTATTACACTCGAATAGGACATTCTAACATGCAAAATAAATAGAAATATACAAAAAATTAAAAAAAATAAAATTTTATTATCAGAAAAAAAGAATAAAAACAGTGAGATGAACAAAACTGTCGGCTATACGCGTTGAAAGTTTGGCGGCTTCGGAGTCTAAACACAAACTTAATCTTTTCTAGTNTATATATATAGTCAGTATTAATTTTTCTCCTTACCTTATATTATGTTTATAATATGAAAATTGATCGATTTTTTGAGGACATATCCAACTCAATCTAACGCCACTATTTGATATTTTCAAGATGTATTAAATGCAACGTGACACAAAAGTAACTCAAATAAATTTCAGGCATATTAAATTAAATCAACATAATAGCATCTCTATATTTTTAAAAATCTTTAAAGTTTACTTTCAGCCTTTTTACAAAGAAAACAAGGTCAAGGTTACAATAAGATCAAGTTGAAAACAATTAGAGCATACTAGTTAATTAATTTTGTTGCTGTTAGAAATTGGGAAGGCTTCCACTTTTATTAAGAACCTTAAATCTATAGTGAATATTCGTGAAAGTCCAATCGGTATTTCTAGAAAAGGGGAATGTTGGACTGGTCGATCATACTCCAATGAATTCCGAGTTAAGATAAAACAATTACGACTAAATTTATTTATTATCGAACATCAAAAAGACAAAAACCATACATGCCCTTGAGTTTCATGATATATACTTCCTAAGAAATATTAGAGGGAAGACTTGATCGTACAATTCATAAATCACAAGTAGTTATAATTTCGATAACTACCAAGAATTTGAATGATCTCACCTCAATACTCATCTTCTTGGTAATCTACTTGCCACAAGGTTCCATTTAAAACAAACAACAAGTGAATAATGACAGGCACAAATCAAGAAAATTCAACCTCCTTCTTCCTTAACCTTACATGAGCAACGGGTCCATGCAAGAATATATACACGAAATCAATTCAATTATTTGGTATCAATCATAAGAGTTTGATAAATAGTCCTATCAATCTCATACTTTTCCGTGTATAATTGCTCTTGCACTGGACTTCCCCGAAAAAGCCAATCACAGGCACAGAGACACGGTTACTGTGTGTAACGGACCGAGTCAAATTACTGGTCACCAACGATATTTATCATTAATGGCTCTCCCACTACCATGAAAACATACAGTTGTGGCCGTTGAGAAAAACCCTTTTCGCCATTAATACACTCCGACGCATACATATCCAGATATTTAAAGCTTCACATGCATACACGCAGTTGTTTTATTTGTATTGAAATGAAGAACGAAACCTCGTGATGACCAAGGTATGTGTGCGCACCTAAATTTACACAAATGTTCAACTATTTCCTGCAATTTTGTAAATTTATGGGTCACTGGATAGGAATGATATATTAATTTCAATGCAAATTACTTCATTTTTGCAGACAGAAGCACTGTTCAAGAGAAAAATTAGTGTAATCAAAAGCAAGAAAACTATTTTTAGAAACTGTTATAGAGGTCAGCCACATATTGATTTTCTTTAACAGAAATCATGGAGTTTGGCCTCAAGATTTTTCTACTTTTGTTCTTCTTGTTTGTCAACTCTGTTCTTACTCAGCAAGTCCCACGACTGAGTTCCAACTCGGAATGGAGGGCTTTACGAGACCTACGGTCATCACTGGGAATTCGAGCGAAAGATTGGCCTAGAAAAACTAACCCATGTTTGAATTGGACTGGAATAGAGTGCCAAAATGGTCGTGTAATTGGAATAAATTTATCTGGGTTAAGAAGAACTCGTGAAGGAAAACTCAATCCGCTATTTGCTGTTGATTCTTTACCTGATTTTACGTTGTTGTCTTCCTTTAATTCATCTGGGTTTTTGCTTCCAGGGTCAATTCCAGAATGGTTAGGCCAAAGTTTAAGTAATCTCCAGATTCTTGATCTCACGTCTTGTTCAATTAATGGTTCAATTCCATCGTCAATTGGAGGTTTAAGTAGGCTTAGGTCTTTATATTTATCGGATAATTCACTTACAGGGCTAATTCCAGCTGCATTGGGGAGTTTATTTTCATTATCTACTCTTGATCTTTCGAGAAATCGTTTAACAGGGGTTATTCCAAGTGATATTTCAGCACTTGGGAATCTCACTAGTCTTGACCTGTCTTCTAATTATCTATCGGGTGGGATTCCAATAGGTTTTGGTTCACTTTCTAGTCTTAAGTTCTTGAATTTAAGTAATAATAGTCTTGGTGGTTCTGTTCCTGCTCAGCTGGGCAATCTTTCCCAGTTAAAAGTTCTTGATCTTGGGTATAATTCTTTCTCGGGGTCACTACCAGAGGATTTGACACGCCTGAGAAGTTTGCAAAGATTGTTGATTGGAAATAATGAGCTGGATGGTTCACCATTTGATATTTTGCTTTCGAATCTTACAAAATTGGAATATATGGTTCTAAGTCGGAATTATTTTTATGGTGAACTTCTTGATGATTTATGGGCAATGTCCCATATGAGATACCTAGATGTCGCTGGGAATAATTTCACTGGTACTTTCCCAAACCTTACGGCTTCATTCAATCTCTCTGATGCTGTATTCAATTTCTCTGATAATCTGTTGTATGGAAATTTGTTCTCTGGACTTGAGAAGTTTCAATCGATTGATCTGTCCAATAACTATTTTCAAGGATTAGCTCCTAATGATACCCGAAGCAGCATTATTGTTACTAATAACTGCTTGTCAAGTGTACCAAGGCAGAGGAATTTGGATGACTGTAGCAAGTTTTACTCTGAGAGAGGTCTATTTTTCGGCAACAGTACTACACCCAAGCCATCGGAACCTCCACTAGTGAAACCTGCGAAGAGCAGAAAAAGATTGACGTATATAATAGTTGGACTTTTTGGTGGACTTGGCTTCGTCGTAATTCTGGTAGCAGGAGTGTTATTGCTTATGAAGACATGTAGTATAGGAAGTAGAAATCATCACAGGAGTACAAATGAGAGGCCTGTTCAAGGAGGAGGTAGAGAGCCACCACCAAAGGTTTATAGTGACTTGTCTGGGATTGGAGAATCATTTGGATACGAGCAGATACTCGAAGCTACGTGTAATTTTAGTGATGAAAACCTTATAAAGCATGGTCACTCTGGAGAAATCTTTCAGGGAATGTTTGAAGGTGGATACCCTGTAGTTATCAAGAAAGTTAATTTACATTTGTTGGGTGAAGAATCATACATGTCTGAGTTGGATTTACTAGGAAAGATCACGCATCCAAGGTTCGTCCCACTCCTGGGACACTGCTTAGAGAATGAAAATGAGAAGTTCTTGGTCTATAAATACATGCCACATGGAGATTTGTCCAATTCCTTCTATAGGTTACCCAATTCAGAAGATGAAAGCTTGCAGTCTTTGGATTGGATTACGAGATTGAAAATTGCAATTGGAACTGCTGATGCCTTATCTTACTTGCACCACGAATGCAATCCTCCACTCGTCCATAGGTATTACTTAACTTATTATTGAATAATTTGGTCTTTTTACTCTTAAGGGCAGGTTTGTACTTGTTTTTGGCCATTTTCGTCTAACAACAGTGGTTAGATAGAGTTTTGATATCCAAAGAAAGTGTTGTAAAACTACAGTCCAGCCTATTTTATTTTGGCTATGCTAATATTAGGTCAGAGTCTCACCATGCCAACACCTGCGGATGATTTTTCATCCTTTTATGTTATATTTGGACATTTTTCTGATAACAAATTGTACAGTCTATGCTCATTTCTGAAAATATTCCTCTGGATCGATTAATTAACTTCCAGTTCATTTTTTGCCTTTCGAAGAGATATTCAAGCTAGCAGTATCTTCCTAGATGACAAATATGAAGTACGGCTGGGAAGCTTGAGTGAAGTTTGTGCTCAAGGTGGAGATAATCATAAGAGCATGATTGCAAGGTTTATTCAGACGCCGCAGTAAGTTAATTTCCTCCCTAAAAATTAACTTTTATGATTGAAAGACATAAGTTCCTTCAAAAAAATGGCTTCTGTATTCATCCGAAGAGTTTCCTGAAGTGCATTCTTGTTCCTCATGGCTAAAACGATGAACATGTGGACACTTTCTTCAGCAGATTCTGATATTTCCAAGGAAAAATGTAAAGGACGAAATTTCTAGCATTGAAATATAAACATTGTAATTCCTGAGTTTACATGTCATTTTGTTCCCACTATAGTTTGCTTGAAGGAAACACTTGATGTCCACCCTGTATCTTTCTGTAGAACAGAAATGTTGATTTATATTCTGAATTACATCTAACAAATTAAAGTCGTGTACCGAATTTGTTGAAGATAGGATTTAAAGAATACATGTAGTCCCTCTCTAGTGGCTCAAGTTTTTAGATGAGTTGGTTGACGAAACATTAATAAAATAAAATATTTTCCTCAATTTTCATCATGAAACTTGTCTTCCAGTCTAATTATTTTCTATTTTCCATCTTTTAAGTAAATAAGGATTTTATCGTCTGTGTATGCTTGTAAAACCTGTCACAAAAAGCACTGTATTGATTAAGGTTTTGAGCTGCCAAAACCATTGAGATTTTATTAAGTTACCCTTGTATATTTGCTTTATGCTGATGTTGGACACCTATTTCCTTTCAAATTTATTTCTTGAGGAAGTATTTCATTTCAAAGTTGTCTAATACCTTTTTCGTTGACAATGTGCAGGACTTCTGGAAGACGCCCATCTGGTATGTAGAATTCTCTTACATATATATGAAGTCTATTTATGATATATAGTTTCTCTTCTCTTCTTCACTCAACTGGGTCGGAAAACTCTTTTGTTCTAATTCAATAATTTGTTTGAAAATATTAGAACAGTTATTAATATATAGTTTCATTAATATCCAGGATCATCATCTGCTATTTGTGCCTATGATGTATACTGCTTTGGAAAGGTCTTACTCGAGCTTGTAACTGGTAGGCTTGGCATCAGCAGCTCAAATGACGCCTATGCAAAGAAGTGGTTGATTACCAATTTATCCTTTATCAGTATATACGAGAAGGAATTGGTAGTCAAGATTGTAGACCAATCTCTCATTATAGACGAGGATCTTCTTGAAGAGGTCTGGGCCGTTGCAATAGTGGCGAAGTCGTGTCTGAACCCCAAAGCTTCTAGACGCCCTTCAATGAGACATGTACTCAAAGCATTGGAAAACCCTTTTAAGGTCGTGAGGGAGGAAAATTTCAGCTCGGGGAGGCTCAGAACAACTTCATCGAGGAATTCGTGGACTGCTGCATTCTTCGGTAGTTGGCGCCACAGCTCATCAGAAAGTTCTAGTAGTCAAACGAACAAAGAAATTATCGCTGGTCTAAAGCAGACGGAGAGAACTGGTTCTCGTAGTAGTGGCGCTAATGATCATTCATCTTCACATAAAAGAACGTCCAGTGAGGTTTTCCCTGAACCTGTTGAGATGCAAGATGTTGAGAAACAGGATGGGAGCTGCTAAATGATGTGTGCAATACTGCCAGCTAAATGATGTGTGCAATACTGCCAGCCATTTATTATGCACCTTGTTGAACAATAAGGGCAGATGATCAAGGTTTTGAAAGAATCGACATTTGTAATTCATGCCATGAGTTACTGAAACAGGCAGAGAGAAGAGTTATGAGGCTGTGCAGCAAGGAACCAAGTGATCTCAAGAACTTGTCATTTTTGGAAGCAGGCTGCAACTTTCCCTGTCAATGATTAGTTTTTGCATTAGTTGGCTACAAATATATTTGCAATTTCTATAGGAGCCAGTAACTATTGAATACCAATCATTATTCGAAAGTTATTTATGTCGTCACTTACTCTATTTCCTTGGGCAGAAAAACTAGGAAGAGAGTAAAATTTGGCTTGCGAATCAGTTTACGTTGTTATGTTCGTCCAAGTGAAGTCTGGATTTGTCTATACCATTTGTGAGTATTAAGAGTGTATGATATGAATGAATAGCAGCATCTTTATGTTACTTTCTGCGCTATCAAAGTTATGATTCTGATATGCTTCAATTACCCAGCCAACATAATCTTGAAGGTCTATGAGAAAAATCTGTTCATTTGACAATGTTAGGTTCAATATTGTAATTGTAATTCTATGAACAAAAAAGACTTAATTGAACATGTGTAAAATTCAAGTAGTGAAGTGAAATTTTGTATAGTTGAGTTAGGTTGCCTAGGGTTTGAGTTCAAGTTTGGAAATAAGGAAGAAGCGGCGTCGAAATTTCGCTAGCATCACGCCTGGCCATCGCTCAAGCAATAGAAACAGACCATTGTCACTCGCTTATTGCCCAGGCTTCGCTCGAGCGATTGACCTTTGGCTCGAGCGACAAGTCCCCTCGCTCGAGTGACATATTTATACAGCCAGACCTAATTCGTGATTTTAAAGAGTTTTGCACGGCCCATAACACCTAAGCGTCCCCAATTATAAATATAGAAGTTTGGGACGAATTTCGGAGGTTGCTTCATTGTGTTATATTTGAAAAACACTTTCATATCTTTGTTTGAGAAATCCAAGAGGCTATTTATTGATTGATTCATCCTTGTGATTCGACAACCGAGTTTTGGGAAAACATCAAGGTTCGTTAATCCAAAACACCTAACTTCTTTAAATCTTTAAGGAATGAATTCAAACGCAGAAAGAAGAACGGGGAATAGGTCATTCTTGGATATCCACTTGGAAGAGACATGTGTAGAAGATCGTGAGATTGAGACAACATATCTTGGTAGAAGATTGTGGGTCTGTAAGTACAGCAAAACTTGGAAGCTACATGAGGTAGATCAGGAGGTCTAGTGAGATTGACTGGACAGTATCTACGGTAGCAGATCGCAAGTCTAGAATGAGCAGCAGATTTTGGAGTTGTAGGGTTTACAACAGCTAGTGGAACTAGTTGGAATTGAATTGTAACCCATATTGTGTATAGTAGAGGTAACTGGATTCGTCCTGAAGTTTTTACCCAATTGGGTTTCTCCGTCATCAAATTTTGTGTTATTTATTACTTTGCAAATATTACAACTGCGGTAATTCAATTCAGAAAAATTGGATTGTATGTTTAACCATCTAGAAACTAATTAAAAGTAACTTGTTGCTTTAATTAGTATTATTCTGCACCTGAGGTCAAACCTAGTTAGTAAACTATGTAATTTCAATTGGTATCATAGACTAATTTCGTGTCTTGACCTTACTGTCTAGATGAGTACTTCATTGTCAGTCCCACCATATTTTGATGGTAGTAATTATGCGTATTGGAAAGTGAGGATGAGAGCTTTCCTAAAATCTATGAATGAGCGAATTTGGTTAAGTGTGGTTAATTGTTGGACTGCCCTAGTTTTACGGTTAATAATGAAGTTATCCCCACTCCCATTGTTAATTGGACTAGAGCTAACTTAGATGAGTGTAACTGGAATAGTAAAGCCTTACATGCCCTATTTATGGCAGTGTCTCCTGAAAAATTTAGGAGAATATCTATGTGTGAGGTTACTACAGAAATTTGAGATATTTTACAGACTACATATGAGGGAACTCAGGTTGTTAAAAACTCTAAGTTGTAGATATTGACCACTAGGTTTGAAGAGATTATGATGAAAGATGATGAGATATTTGATGCCTTCTACACGAGCCTAAACGATATAGTGAACTCTATCTTCAACCTAGGAGAGAAAACTCCCGAGCCTAAGATAGTGCGTAAAATTCTTAGATCCTTACCATAGCGTTTTATGCCTAAAATCACGACGATTGAAGAAAGTAAGGACATAGATTTCATTAAAGTAGATGAATTAGTTGGATCCCTTTAGACGTACGAGCTGACCTTAGATAAATTCGTTAAAGACAAATTTTTAGCCTTGAAATTCGTGAGAAACACCCTGACCAAATTTTTTGATTCACCGGATGAAGATGAGTTAGCTTACCTGGCTAAAAAAATTTGAAAAATATTTAGGAAGAAAAATAACCCTCAAGAGAAACATAAAGGTGGCCCGAGTAAATTTAGGAGAAAATCTAAATTTGTGAGGTGCCATAAGTGTCAAGGTTTCGGTCATGTGAAGAGAGAGTGCCCTAGTAGTAGGAGAAGTGAGGAGAACGCTATGAATGCTACTCTCACTGATGATGAGTCTAGCTTGGACCTTCTGACTGTGAGATCCGCTCGTAAGTCTAGCTTGGCCCTTCTGACTGTGAGATCAGCTCGTGAAGATAGTGAGAATAATATAACCTTTGTTGTTAGGGTTAAGGACAGATCTGATCAGGAGAGTGAAAGAGAAGATGACTTAGACGGTGATGAGGATTCTGATAAAGAGTGTATGAGTGAGGAAGATATCCAAGAGACTTATGATAAGATGTGTGAGGAAAGTCTTAAGATTCTTACTAAAACTAAAGACTTGAGTGCGAAGAATAAAGAACTTGAATTAGAAAATGAAAAATTAGTAGCGCACTTTAAGGAATCTACCTCGATCCTAAGTGAAGTGAAATCCATGAATGAATCTTTAGATACTCCGGTTAGAAATCTCACTAGTGAGCTCGAGAAGAACTCTAGGAGAGCTACTGAGCTGACAGTTGAGAAAGAGACCTTAGAAATCCAGGTTAAGAACCTTTTAAACGATCTAGAATATTCTAAGTCTCAATTGCTTGCCTTCTCTAGTAGTTATGAAAAGTTAGACAACATTTTATGAATGAGTAAGCTGACTGGAAATATAGACAACATTTTAGGTTTTAAAGAAAATATTGCTAGTACTTTTAAGACCACATTTGTCCATACTACTGACCAGCCCAAACAGGCGCCTAACCCCAATCTTAAAAATAAGGGATATGTATGACAAAGGCATACTAGACAGTGTAAGACCCGTCAACTTAGGAATAAATATCTACGATCTCATAACTTTGGTCATAGGTTTATCCCTATATGTTTTCATTGTGGTGAGTTAGGACACAGAAGGTCTAGGTGTCGGCATTTCCTGAATAAGAATAGAAATCGAAACTTAAATAGAAATAAGAATCAAGATTATTTTGGTCAGATTGACTTCCTTACTAATCAGGTAAGTAAATTGACCAAGTTAATGACACAGATAATTGAAAATATTCCCATCACTAGGCAAGTTTGGGTGAAGAAAAGTGAGCTAAAAAATTGTGAAATAGATCATGATGATCTTAAAGGTAACAGAATTTGCATACTTAACTGATTAGATTTTTTTTGTTGGTGCTTACTCGTGATTTATCATTATGTGACATTGATATATGCATGTATCATATTTGTTTATTTATTTTCTAAGTAGAAAACACATGCCTATTTATTTATTTTTTTTTTTTTTTGTGTTTGACATTTTTTTTATGTGTTGCATTTATGCTTTTAAATTTAAAAAAAATGGAAAATTGAAAAATAAAAAATGATGAAAATTTTTACTACAGCATAATATATATCATTCTTGAACTTGTGTTTGTGATCATGCATGTGTTGAATTGATGAGTTGTAACATAGTTTCCATTGCCAGCTTAAGTTATTTATGTAGTATTTAGTATATGTGTCTTCATGTACCATCTGTACTATACACACTATGATATTGTTAGTGGGACTCTACTACGTGTGTGAGATTTGAAATGACAGTCATATGTTAGTAAGATGACTTTGAACATGAATTGACCTTATTTTTTAGATCTAAGTTCAAAGTTATCTTAGGTAATAAAAAGCACAATATCTTATGTTCTTCTCCGGAGCCATTTGACTCGAGCAATTAAGCATGCGGGATTTCTTATAGCCTGGTGCTTATAGTCAACTGACTTGGATTAACCAACCTAAAACTCGTTACAGAGGTCATTTTAGTCGCATGATGGAGAATAGCCTACATTTAATGTGTGAAAAATAATTATAAGCTTAAAATATTGAAAAATATGAAAATACATATATGCAAAAAGTTTGGGGAGAAAAGAAAATATCCATACAAAATGAACTTTTATTTAAATATCATAATGTGTTTTAAATGATTTGACTTTCATAAATAAATGAATACACTTATTGGCAGTGATATTTAGCATGTTATTTCTCATAAAATTAAGGTTTGAAGTCTTGCTTACAAATGATTAGTGACACTTTACATACATTGGTCACTTATACACTTTACTCCATGATAACTTGAACTGAATATGTGAGATGGTTTATTATACATTGCTTATACTTGTGCATGCTAACAACAATATTTTTGAGTTATTATATGTTAAAAGTTTTTGATTATCGGTCATTTCGTCATTTGTGACAAAAAGGGAGTGACAGTAGTTTTTTTTTTTTTTAAATTAAATGCATCGACATTTGCATTTTATGTCTGAGGAGTAGTTGGGGGAGAGACATAAATACATTTGCTTACTGCATAAAAATATTGAGAGCTTGCAGTAAGGAGAAGAATGTGCATTGCATATCATATTGTTTTGATTGACATTAATGTCATATCTCAAACTAGCATGCTTATTTGTGTTCATAAGTTTTTGATTTTATGTATCATGTACTTTTATACTGGGTATTAAGTTTTTGATTTCAGGAAATATGTATATCAAGGAATGCAAGAAGTAGAAGAATTTGAGTAACTTGGGTAGTTAAGTTTGAGAGTTTGATTTATTTTACTATCTTGACTTTATTTGTATAGTTTTGTCAAATAATGCCAAAAGGGGATATTGTTAGGTTCAATACTGTAATTGACAATTCTGTGAACAAAAAAGACTTAATTGAATATGTGTAAAAGTCAAGGAGTGAAGTGCAATTTTGTATAGTTGAGTTAGGTTGCCTAGGGTTTGAGTTCGAGTTTGGAAACAAGGAAGAAGCGGCGCTGGAATTTCGCTAGCCTCACGCCTGGCCATCGCTCGAGCGATAGAAACAGAACCATTATCGTTCGCTTATCGCCCAGGCTTCACTCAAGCGACAAGTCCCCTTGCTCAGGAGACATATTTATGGGGCCAGACCTAATTCGTGATTTTAAAGAGTTTTATACGGCCCATAACATCTAAGCGTCCCCAACTATAAATATAGAAGTCTGTGACGAATTTTGCAGTTTTGGTGATTACTGAAGGTGACTCTAAAACTGACCATGATGGATTCTTGATTCGTCTTGCACTTTTAATATGTTTCCAAATCGGGATTTGTTTTCTTCATATGAAATAGTTACGAAGAGTTCCGTGATGATGGAGAATAACGAGTTTTGTAAAATAGTTGGAATTGGTAATGTCAAAATCAAGATATTTGTTGGGACAGTTTGAACACTTGGCTAGGTTCGACATGTTTCAGGTATAAACATGAATGTAATCTCTTAAGTACTCTTGATTCAAAATGGTACAGGTATACCGATGGAGATGGAGTTCTGAAAGTTGGTAAAGGCGCTCGAGTTGTGTTAAGAGGATGGAAAAAGTCCCGATTATATATGCTAGAAAGTTCAGCGATCAATGTGGATGCAGCTACAACTTATGGTTCAATAAGCAATAATTCGGGTAGAGTTGGTTGTTATCGGGTTGTTCGTGGTGGTTTGAACAATAATACTGGGGAATCTTCTAGTAGCTCAGGTGAAGCTTGTTGTGATCTTGTTGATCATGTTGCTTGTGGTGATTCGAACATGTTTGAAAACTCGGGTAGAGTTGGTGTTGCTTGTGGTGATTCGAGCATGTTTGGAGACTCGGCTAGAGCTGGTAATGAACGAGATGATTCAATCAAGGATCGCGCACAAGGTAGTTCTGCTGGTAAGCATCGCTTGAATTTAGTTCACAGTTGCTCAGTATGCTCGACGGGGGCATGAAATGTCCGGATGGGACATGGTGGAAGAATTGGAAAATAACATGAAGAGTGAAGACTTAATTCCTTGCTATAGAATTTGTATCAAGGTGGAGTTTGTTATGTTTTGTGATTCAAATTTCATGTGATTTGGAAGTTTGATTCATGGATGAAACTTAGATAATTTTGGTTTAGAAGTTTGGTTTGATAAGGGATCAAATATTATCATAGATTGAAAGTTTGATTGGGAAAAAGACTTTGGGATGAATGAAAAAGTGTTTTGAAAGTATTAGGACGGAGGTGGGGCGCCGGCTAAGCAAAAGAAGGCAGCAAGGCCAGTGCCGGCTGTTCGGGAAAAAAATTCACCTTGTTTGGGTTTTTGATGAGTTTTGTGTTCTACTTCATGCATAATTTCAATATTTGACTCTTATAAAGATTCCACAAGGTGTAGGCTCTTTAGGGACACAAGAGAGTGTCAAGATAACAATTAGATAATTGTTGTATACATTAAAATTTTGATAGAATCAATGTTGTAAAAACAATTTTAGTTTCTTGGTATAATAAATTATCATCTTCTTCCACAAAATCTTGGTTGTTGTATGATCTATTTTTTTTTTCATATTATACATATTTTTCGTCTTTAATTATTTGGCTAGATACATAACAAGTGGTATCAAATCGATTTGTTTCTAACATGCCCATTTATATTAAATTGCCAAAATGACATGAAAATAACTACTATCTTTTCTTCTTCAAAACACATGCACTGTTCTTACCTTTAAATGCAAAAGCATTTACAGGTACATATCTAATGAAAGGACAATTAACATATAAGCATTTTATATTTCAAATGATAAAAACACAATTTGATCGTCTCTGCAATAATTTACAACGAATGCATAATACTTCATTGAGAACTTCGATAATAATAAGAATTCCAAAATAAATTTTTGAATATTAAATGTCAACTATTCAAATGCATTCAATTATTGCATACAATACAACATGCAAAGAATTAGGTTTAATAACTTCCATAAAAAACGATCACTGAAATCTAATAAAATAATGCAATTCATGTTAGAAATCAAATTACTCTAAATTGCGTGTCAGATTTATTTAAACTATAGTCTATTTTCAAAACAGAACCTAGTGCATGCACATATTAAACTAATCACTTTCAAGATAAACATATACCAAAAAACCCGTCTTAAGGCTGTTGGATAAATAGGTGCAAAAATTATATTCCGTTAACAAAAACACGTGCATGCAAATACATATAGAGTAATAACTTATCGAAATCATGGTACGGACATAATAGAGATGAAATAACAACTTATTCAAACATAAAAAAATGTAGAAATTCAAAGGAGATAAAATGAAGTGGGGTATGCGAGTGCAAATCTTTTTAAAACGAGTTTTGTCCATACATGGGTGCTAACATGATCAAATAAACGTCCATCTCCAAGTTACAGCGGTTCTTTCAAAATTTATATAGCACAATATTACTTTTATTGGGTGAACCAATAGTTGACTGTACTCTTCTAGAACGAAAGATATTGAATAATAAATGTCGATCACGAAACTCAAAAATAATTTGAAAATTTAGTTTGACGGAATTTGAAGAAAGAAAGAATTAGAAATCAACTATTTGAAATTGATTTGGAGGGAAGAAAATGGAATTAAGAGGGTCATATTTATAGATTTTCATGTATTTCTTCGAACGGTCACATCATTTGACAAAAAAATAGTTTTAACCATTAGAATGTACCATTTCATATTTAATGGTGTAAATTGCACCTTATCGAAATGTCACAATCATTCCAAAATAACATAACTCTTTGATATGCATCATTAGCAATTGAAGAGTAGTGACTCGTCATCGTACTAATTGGAGACACCTCTAAATAAAATCCCAATAGGAAGAATATATATCGTCAAGAGGAAAAGTTTTGAATCACCAACAATGATTCCCAAGTTGTACTCTCTAATGAGAGTAACCAAAGAATGAGAAAAGATGATCAACAGAAACAGTCTTGTGCATTAGTTAAGAAGAGTGTGAAAATACTAATTTTCTATTTTCAAACAACGTTGAAATAATGGAAAAGAGATTCTAACAAACACTAGATGGTTCGTGGACTTTCCACAAACGAAAATAAGATGTGTATTCCTTCACCAGGATTGAACTCTCCATGACAATCATAATTGAAATATATTCTAGTTTCCTATTGTAATTGCAGAAATAGCTTAGTTGGAGAGCACTATATTGCATGCGTGCACATACATAGTGAATCATAGTAACAAGTTAAATGATCATCTTTGCATATACTCGAACGTGGAAAATATCACAAGAATCTTGGACACAAATTGGCCTGTCAAATCAGTAGCTTTCCAGACCAACCGAAAAACAGTCACTGAAATCGCTTCTTTTACCAACTAATAAAAACACTTAAGCACATATCTTTGCCAGTTATATTTTTTCTCCATCCAATAGAAAAAATAAATGAAATTCGTCTTTGCCAACCAATTTTTGACGGAAAATGACATTTACCCAATAGAAGCTAATGTAATTATCATGATTACCTACACGTACAATGTTATATGAAATATGCCAAGTATGGTAATGCCTATCTATTTCCATTATTCTCTTAAATTTTACCTAGCTTTATTTTGTCACGTGATGTGTTTACATAATTAATAAAAACAAATTATATTCTCCATTATATTCTTATTTTTATTTGCTTATTAATTGATATAGCGGAAGATCAAATAGCGATCAAGAAACTAGTTAATTTACAAAGTAAGTACCGAGAATTGAATCAAGATGCGAAAAGTACTCCGAGTAGAGCAGAAGCTAAGTACATTTTTCATTCAATACAAAACGCATCACGTTTATTTCCCAATACAGAGAAGGAACCGTATGTCCCAATTATTTAACTAAGGTAAACATGAATTAACATGTCATAAAATACTAATATAGGATCGACAACTCACTAATTGAAGAATTAAGAGTAATACTATTCAACATTACTCATATATGGGTCCCTGTCACATTATTCAATAAAGTTATATATATTTATGCATTGAAATATGTGATATTTGGCCCCACTGCCATATAGATTTTTGTGCTAAATATCTGTTATCTTGAATACCATTATTGGATTTTTGTGCTAAATACCAGTGATCCTGAATACCATTATTGAAAAATTAATGGGGATTGTGAGAATTCTTGTACCAAGATGGGTATCTCATAATTATTAATTTTGTGAATTCATTTCGAATTGCAACAATTATTCTTCCAATTTTGCATTGACCTCAAAATACGTGCTTATAGAATTGCCACTATAAAAAACCATCAAAAATCCTGGTTCAACGCAAATCAGTTTAGAGCAACCTAAAATATTTTACAATTATGAAAAGTCTCTTTTTATTTTTTATTCTATTAGCGAGCAGCGTTCCTCACGCAGTTACATTTTCTTGTTTTTGGTCTCATAAATATGCGGTGCATGTCATCAATGAACTTCCACCAGGATCTGTACTAAAGTTGCATTGTGCATCTGGAGACAATGATCTTGGAAATCATACTCTTACTTATAAACAAGAATTCAATTGGTCGTTTTGTGATGAGGTCTATGAGCGTACATTGTTTTTCTGCACTCTTGGATGGGGTTCAAAGAAGCAGTCGTTCGATGTTTTTACTTCAAAATGGGGACACGAAAATTGTACTGGTGGTGCTTGCTTTTGGGTAGCATTGAGTGATGGCATCTGGTTTCACGGTTTGGGTGGAAGTATGTCCAAAAAATTTGACTGGGTATAAGAATTGTTAATGTATCATTTATTTTTGCGCACTGTGTTTATGATTCAATAATGATTAACCTATCCATTTAGTTATTTTTATTAAAAGTTCAAGTTTTAGCAAGAGAAAGTGATTGGATTTTCGAATTAACAACTAACGCATGTATATATGAGTTGAATTAGCTATTCTAATTCGTTTTCCTTTGTAATTGTGTAGATCAAATAAAATCCTCCAGTCCTTGGATGAGATTATTTGAGCCGTCGAATCAAATCCTCGGCACTAGGGTGGGCATAGGTTGGGTTGGGTCGATTTTTGCCTCAACCCAAACCCAACCCAACATGATCGATTTTATTAAAATTTAACCCAATCCAACCCATGCAAATATTGAAACCCAACCCAATCCAATCAAGTATCGGTCGGGTCGGGTCGGGTCAGATTGGTCGGTTTGAGACAATTTGTCAACAAAGATTAAAATCATCCAATTTTCTATTATTTCGAATATACAAGATTAAATAGAAAATAAATAAATAAATAAAATTATCTATTATCTTATTCAAGAGAAGTCACACTAGTGTTTAATAAATAAGAGTTTTATAATTTCTTCATGTTAAAGAATCTGCCTAATTTCAAGATAATAAATGTTGGGATTCTTGGTCCCAAATCAGATTTATACGAGCGGAATTTATACCCAAATAGATTCGAGAAATCCAATAACAGCAAACATATAAACAGTAAATAATCACATAAATTTCAAAACCTATAAACAATAAACTCCCAATCATGGATTGGACAGTTTTAAAAATTACTACGAAAATCACTTAAAATCGATTCGCTCATAAACACTCAAAATCAGTACTTTAAAAAATGCACATAATCGATACGTTGAAACTCACAACTCATAGTCATTTAAATACATTATTTTTTCGTTTGTTGCAAGGGTGGGAAATCAAATCATACATTTTTTCTTTACTTTTACAGTAAGGAGAAGGAACTAACTAATCATACAAAACATATAAATAGAGGAGGGGGAATTGAGTAGTTTGACGATAGATATTCTTCGTTTGGATATCTAGCCATATTTTGAGGTCACATCAAGTACTCATATATTTCTGTCACTATTTAGAAAAAAATGGATCATGTACAATTTATTTTAAAAATTCTCGGTAATACTATTCAAAAAATAATGTTATACTTGGTAGCACCATAAGGCTTAAACAACTTACGAGAAACATAATATAAAACTTTTATTTGTCTTTCATCGCACCATTTCCACAATCTTCAAACTGTACGAGATCGTATAAAGTTTCACAATTCACCAATTGATCTTCTATCAATCAATATAGCGAAATCTGTCAAACTCCTTGACATTTCATTATTAAAAATATTTTTACTGCTAAAATGCCCCCAAAACCTATCAATTGCAGTATGTGGCTGTGGCCATCATTATTAGCCATTTTGCAACAAAGATTTAATTAATCACTATAAAACATTCCTGTAGAGACAAGTAGGAAATTAAAAAAATAGCCAATTCTTGGCAATCAGTAAACATAAAATTACAAACTTTATTAGATACTTCGAACATAAACTCATATTCTACTTCTCATTCCCAAGAATACTTTTTTTGAATTTGCCCGTCACCAGTTAGAAAATAGATGCCATCACTTTTTACTACCCAAACGCATGCATAACCATTACAGGTATATGCCCATCTTGAATTGAAAACATCAAAGCTTTTGTTCTTTGAACCCCACCAAAGATGACAGAAGAACAACGTGTTTTTTATATAGTTTTCACAAAATTGAAAATGATATTGTTGATAATAATGGAGTGTATGATTTCCAAGATCATCATTTCCAGATGCACAATGTAGCAGCAATGGGCTAGAGTCTTTAGGGAGTAGTCCGTTGATAACATACACATCATATTTGTGAGTGAAAAAGTTACAAGAGGTGGCCTTGAGAAGGTTGGCTGATAAGATTATAAGAAAGAGTAAAAGATTTTTAACCATAGGATGATTCATGTTTTCTCATACAAGAACTGTTTGATCCTTTCTTCAAGATTCTAGTCTCTTATTTATTCTGTTTTTTCTGAGTATTTAATAAAAGAAATTCTTTAGCAGTTAGCTATGCATTAACAAAAACAATTATGAGATTCGAGCGATGTTTGCTTGTTTGGGAAAAATATAATTCTACTATAATAAAGAAGAGTAATGAGTCCCATGAAATGTATAGATAATAACTGGGTATTAGTTGTAAATGTGTGATTAAATTAATATTTGACTTTAATTTCAAATTTTGTGGAGATTATATTGGAACCCAAACAAGCATGCAAAATATCAATCATCTTAATTAAAGTTGAGATAAATGCGCGGTCAAACTTCCGCCTAGTCACAGAATTTCTTTCTTTTTCTTTTTTTTTTTTTTTAAGCAATTGGCAATGCATTAACATAAGAAAACATGAGAGCCAAGAAATTTATTTGCTTGTTTAGGAAAAATTATAATTTGAATAAAATGAAGATGCGTAATGAGTCACACTAAATGTGGGGGATAACAAGTGTTTATTAGTTGTGAATGTGTGGTTAAAATTAATATTTGACGATATATACACGTATTCTAACTTCTAAACTCGATTATTTATTGTTAATTTGAACGGATATCTACCTAACAATTTAGTGTAAGTATGTTAGTCGTATGAAAACTTGGACTTGGATGCAATTGCATGAAAAAAGATTATTCGGAGCTTAATTGAACTTGTTCACAGCAATTTAAGGCCAACCAGTTTGCATTTAATAATACGAAGCATTAGTAGAACACTCGAAGGAGGTTTTATGACATGTAAATCCAACATTTGAAAGTTTTGAAACTCAATTTCAAATTTTAAAAGTTGCAGTGGGTCAATTATGGATGATAATGGATGATCAGGATCGAAGTGTAAAGATTACAAGATGGAGGATTCATGATGCAAATAAGAAAGGATTCAAATTGAACCAAAGGAGGAAGTCAGTGACCAACTTGCACAAAGGGAAAATGTTGTTACCTTGCTATCACAAGGCCACAATGGTGTGATTGCAAGGATCAAGATGATTAATTGAAAGCAAAAAATTGTACAATCATAATGGTTTTAGCCATGTGATCGCATGGTACACTTCGTCATGCCAAATTTTGATTCAATATCTGCGTAGAAAGCCATTAGTGGATTAATTTCGACCTAGTTTAGGGCTATAAATGCCTGTCTTCATACAAATTTGAAAATCATACAGAAAAATATAGATACTCACATGGGGGTGAGCCCCATGTGAATTAAATATTACCAAAAAATAGGGTCCACGTATTTGTGTGTATTCCGTATGCTTTCTGTGTATTTTATTTCTGTACACATAGACTTTCTCTTGAAAAAGGAGCTCTTGGGATACAATATACATATATCTAATAAAGAAAGGTGCATTGGAAGGTTTTTTCTATCGACTTTTGACAATTTTTGGGCGACGCGTTCATGAGAGGATGAAAAAACTTGTGCTTGTCATTTTTTCAGGGAAATGATTTTAGATGGTTTAAAAATTACCAAAATTTTGTATAAAGTAATTTCGATAGTCTATCTCAACCCACTAAATCAGTGAATTTTAACACATAGTTATTTTTTCTCCTAATTTTACCCTCAACAAAACAAAAATAAATTGTACAAAAGAGGGAAAAAAAATCCATACAAAAAAATCTTTCTTTCCAAAGAATCCAAACATCATGTTCTCTGTTATTACTCTTCTGACTTCTTCATCATCCATACTCATCTTCAACCTTTCTCCGATTTCGTATCAATGTCAGGTACAAATTCTGTTAATATACTAGTTTAATTTTCTCAAATTTGCCTACTATGCTTAAATTGGAATTCTGTAGTTTCAATTAAATCTGATTTTTTTTTTTTTTAAACTTTAATCGAAGTCTGCAATGCATTATTTGAAATGAGAAAAGGGAATAATCACACATGGGGAAAAAAAACTGACATGGGCTCTCTCTTTATGCATAAATTTGTATGCATGTATTGGGACGTATTTATGTATCTTTGTGATAAATTTTAAAGTGCATGCATTTGTCAAAATGTGTTATTGAGAATGTTGCATTAAAGTTCATATTCAAACTTATAACATTTTTTTCTAATTCATATTCTTGTAGACCTAAATCCTAATTCCATTCAATC
This sequence comes from Fraxinus quadrangulata, assembly GCA_903798255.1. NCBI lineage: Eukaryota > Viridiplantae > Streptophyta > Magnoliopsida > Lamiales > Oleaceae > Fraxinus > Fraxinus quadrangulata. Next base: position 32,079 of record CAIGRB010169469.1, on the reverse strand, counting down.
AATTAATTAATTTGAGACAAATCAAAGCAGTAAGTTTATGCATATGATATTGGTTGTGTTGTTTTGCAAGAGAATTGTTTACAGTTTTCGATTAATTGTTACTATTTGAGTTGAAATTGATTTTCAGGAATTATTCAGGTACATAGTATTGTTTGAAGCCTGCTCACATTAATTTGATGACACTAATATGATAAATTCAACTGCATGCTCACAGTCACAATCTTTTGCTTCTTTGTCAGAGTTGTATGTTATAGCTAGATTTGCAAAGTGGGATATTTGATTCAATATGAGCCCTTATGTTATTGTGAATCTTGTGGCTGTTTGGATATCTAATTGCTTAGGTAGTCTGGTGCACTGGCGGACTCAGGGGTCCTGGGGTCAAGTGCTCCCAACTTTTGAGAATTTTTTTTTATTTATAAAATCATGTTTTATATTAATTGAAATTTAAATTTAAATCAAAGTTAACAATTAATTTTAATAACATTTTTAACTTTTATCAAAATTTACTAAAAATTTGATTTTAATCTTCACCAAATAGGGGCAAATCACAATAAACTTGAATTTCTATAACATGCTAATTTTAAAAATTCTTCGACGATCATACGTTAATCAAATCTACAAATTACTTATGTCATATCAAAGTTTATTTCGAGAACTATATTATAGGCATATCGAATAGTCCAAATAGATATAAAAAATAGTTAAAAATACATTAAACGTGAGTCTTAAAGAAAAACGTCAAACTCGCATTTTTTTTAAAAAAATTCAATTATTTCATTAAAATTTATTATTTTTTTACAAATTTTTCAATGTAATTTTTATCATTTTATTATGAAATTTTATATGAAATATGACATAATTTTTTTAAAAAAATTTTACATCCGAAAAAGTCATACCTCATGTAAATTTTCGAATGTAAAATTATATGGGATGTGATTTTTTTGGACGTAAATTTTTTATTGTAAAATTTCTCTCAAATTTTTTGTAAGTTCAATTGTGCCCCCTAACTTTAAAGTTCTGCGTCCGCCCCTAGTCTGATGATAACATTTTAGTAGAGCCAATATGGTAGTGATCAAAATTAATGGTGTAGTGAGTACAGTTAGAGAGCCAGTATTGGTAATGGCACATGCTTAATTTACGAACTTCAGTTTCTGTGAGCACTTTATCTACTGCTTCTGAAATTCTCTTACCTGTTAATTATTATTAGAATAATTAGAAGCAGGAAGGAAAATATATTCTCCATCCCTTATTTATTTGCATAATTATTCCTTCTACTGTCTTGGAAACTGGTGAATACACTTTCTCGGGGCAAATTTGGGTTCCATCTTAAAATGTTAACTTTTATTAAAAGAAGAAATACAAATCTTTATAAATTGGTCTATATTTTCATCTTTATTCTATATAGGATTTTATCCCTTAACATGACATATCATTCATGATGGTGGCTCGTTTGAGCAGATCAATTTTAAAATTCGCATACTTATTTTTTTGAGTTTTAATCGGATCGAATTATTTGTTGGAACTTAATGGGCTCTAATACTATATTAAAATTTGAGATTCTATCTTAAAATGTCAACAATCCAAATCTTTATAAACTGGTCTATATTTTCATCAATTGGTCTATATTTTCATATTTATTCGATGTGATATTTTATCTCTTAATATGCCCCCACAAGATGGTGACTCGTTTAAGCATATCAATCTTGAAATTTATGTGCTTAATTTTTTTTAGTCTTAATGAAACCAAATTGCTCATTGGAGTTTAATGGACTCAAATCCCAAATAAATACTTTAGGTTCCATCTTAAAACGTGAACTTTATTTAAAAGAGTAGCACAAGTCATATAAATTAGTCTATATTTTTATTTTTATTCGATGTGAGATTTTTTCCCTTAACATAGCCTCGAAATATGGTGGCTCATTTGAACAAATCAATCTTAAAATTCGCGTGCTTTTTTTTTTTTTTAATCGGACCGAATTGGTCGTTGGAAATTAATAAGCTCCGATATCATATTAAGACTTGAGGTTCCATTTTAAAATATCAACCTTATTAAGAAAAGTAACTCAAATCTTTAAAAATTTGTCTATATTTTCATTTTTATTTTATGTAGGATTTTTATTTATTAACACGCCTTGTTTTCTATTTTTAAATTATGAAGTTATTTGTGTGACTGCTTTTATGTTCTATCTCAAGAAAGTGCATAGCTATAATTTCAAGCCAGTAGAGATGCAATCATGCAAATGTTACAAAGATAAACTTGTATGGAGATTTCAAGCGTAATTAAATGATTTGGTGTCAACAAATGTGACATTAAATGATAAATTCAATTAAATTTTGTGATAATTTCACATTCATGAAATTTGAAATCCCATTTATAATAGCTTTTGTGTCAATTAAATTAAATCGAGAGTCCATCATCGAAGCTAAAAGAAATAAATAGAGCAACTCTTCTCAATATTTTCGAAATTTTAACTCTATAGAATAGACTACATCAACAAAAATTGACAAATTTATATATTTATGAAATGTTTGTGAAATATAGAAAAAAGTATTGTAAAACAAGTGAAAATGTAGGATAATAAACACCACTACATCATTTGTGACATCGAAAAAAAGTTTTAAGGACGTGTTAAACACAACTGGAGCTTGACAACAATACTCAATAGAATATGCATTTATAAATTGGAAATAATTAGCAATCGTGATTATGGTTTTTTAAATCGGAATACAAGTATATAGTATCCATGTAATGATACTCTGGCTCCATGGATTAAACTAGAAAAAGTACATAATTTATGAAGTTGATTGCATATAGATAAACTAAAAGTGGATAATAAACAATTTTATAAATCTGGAATCATTAAATGCAAATTATGTCAATACTATATAATGGAATAGCGTACATCCTCTTAGCATCAGCCAGTTCATCTCACTTTTCAAATTGACTGGTTTTAAGTGGGAACTAAATTGTTTTATATGGGGTACATTTACTGTTTTAAAGTTTTAATTCCAAAAAATTCTTATTACTAACTCTCCATATTTGGCTCTAGCATCTTAGGAATATAATTTATTGCTATATAATTTATGCTAGCGTTAGTCTAAATACAGAAAAGGATTGGAATAAAAACATTAGAAACATAAAAAGAAATCTAGTTACAAATTTATAAGTTCCAAAAAATGGAAATAAGGGACTTTGCGTGAAAAGAAGACAACAATGGAAAAATGAAATTCAGAAATACCATGTTAAAAATAAAGATAAAACCTTAAGATGCGAAGGCACCTATGTTACATCGTATTGGACTCGAGTAGAGTATTCGCATCTTTATTTCATGTGGAATTTTACCATTAAGCCAAGCAAGATGGTGGTTTATTTGAGCATATCAATTTTGGAATTCAAATGCTCGTTGAAGATTTTGATTGACCAAATTGCTCGATAAACTTAATTGCCTCTGATTATAGATATTAAACCAGTCGGACCAGTTGGGTCGACTCAGAAATCGATGAACAGGCAGTTGCACCAGGCCAAATTATATTTTTAGACTAGTTGACATATGAACCGATCAAGCACTGTTAGATCTGGTCAAAAACTGGGTGAACTTGCGGGTTTTGTCGGCCCAAACTTGCCATTAGTAAAACCTTTAATTGAAAATTTGAAAATTCCTCATTGGATGATTCATACTTAGCCTTTTATGTGATAAGTTATGCAGCTATTCACCATGACACTACTACTTTTATCAGATATTTTTTGATTAAAAAAATAAGTTTTATAAACTTTTCATTTTAAAATATATTTTTTACTTAGATTTATTGACCAGCAATGATCCACATGTTGAACCATTGATCCAACAAATGAATCATTGACACGGAGACATGATGGCTTATCCGGATCAAGGAAGGGCCAGGTAGGATAGCTAAGGCTCTGTTATCATATTAAGAACTTGAGATTTTATTTTGAAATGTCAATCTTTTTAAGAGTGACTCAAACATTTATATGTTGGTTAAGTATAAATTATATTGGAAATACAAAGTACCTATGTAATGATAATATGGCCACATGAAATCAAGTAAAACCAAATGCTACTAAAGCATGTTTGACCATGCAAATTAACTTGCTTTTAAGCATCTTATATCTACCGAACATATTTGAATGTTTGTTGTACTAAAATGGACTTTGATAAGTATAAATATTATATTTACTTGATCATCAAAAGTAGCCTTTGGGAGTGTTCATACAAGAACTGTTTGATCCTTGTTCAAGGTTCTAGCCTCTTATTTATTCTGTTTTTCTAAGGTTAAGATAAATGCATTAACAAAAACAATTATGAGATTCCAGCAATGTTTGCTTGTTTGGGAAAAAATATTATTCTATTATTATAAAGAAGAGCAATGAGTCCCATGAATTGTGCAGATAATAAGTGGATATTAGTTATGAATGTGTTGTTAAATTAATATTTGACTTTAATTTCAAATTTTGTGGAGATTATATTGGAACCCAATTACCCAAACAAACATGGAAAATATCAATAATCTTAATTAAAGTTGAGATAAATGCGTGGTCAAACTTCCGCCTAGTCACAGAATTTTTTTTTTTTTTTTTCTTTTTCTCTTTTTTTTTAAGCAATTGGCAATGCATTAACATAAGAAAACATGAGAGCCAAGAAATTTATTTGCTTGTTTGGGAAAAATTATAATTTGAATAAAACGAAGAGGCATAATGAGTCGCACTAAATGTGGGGATAACAAGTGTTTATTAGTTGTGAATGTGTGGTTAAAGTTAATATTTGACGATATGTACACGTATTCTAACTTCTAAACTCGATTATTTATTGTTAATTTGAACGGATATCTAACTACTAATTTAGTGTAAGTATGTTAGTCGTATGAAAACTTGGACTTGGATGCAATTGCATGAAAGAAGATTATTCGGAACTTAATTGAACTTGTTCACAGCAATTTAAGGCCAACCAGTTTGCATTTAATAATACGAAGCATTAGTAGAACACTCGAAGGAGGTTCACAAGTTATGACAGGTAAATCCAACATTTGAAAGTTTTGAAACTCAATTTTAAATTTTAAAAGTTGCAATGGGTCAATTATGGATGACTATGGATGATGAGGATCGAAGTGTAAAGATTACAAGATGGAGGATTCATGATGCAAATAAGAAAGGATTCAAATTGAACCAAAGGAGGAAGTCGGTGACCAACTTGCACAAAGGGAAAATGTTGTTACCTTGCTATCACAAGGCCACAACGGTGTGATTGCAAGGATCAAGATGATTAATTAAAAGCAAAAACGTTGAATTGTACAATCATAATGGTTTTAGCCATGTGATCGCATGGTATACTTCGTCATGCCAAATTTTGATTCAACATCTGCTTAGAAAGCAATTAGTGGATTAATTTCGACCTAGTTTAGGGCTATAAATGCATGTCTTCATACAAAATTGAAAATCATACAGAAAAAATATAGATACTCAAATGGGGCACCCCCCATGTGAATTAAATATTGCCAAAAAATAGGGTCCACCTATTTGTGTGTATTCTGTATGCTTTCTGTGTATTTTATTTCTATGCACATAGACTTTCTCTTGAAAAAGGGGCTCTTGGGATACAATATTCATATATCTAATAAAGAAAGGCGTGCTTGAAAGTTTTTTCTATCGACTTTTGACAATTTTTGGGACGTCGTTCATGAGAGGATGAAAAAACTTGTGCTTGTCATTTTTTCAGGGAAATGATTTTAGATAGTTTAAAAATTACCCAAATTTTGTATAAAGTAATTTCGATAGTCTATCTCAACCCACTAAATCGGTGAATTTTAACACATTGTCATTTTTTCTTCTAATTTTACCCTCAACAAAACAAAAATAAATTGTACAAAAGAGGGGAAAAAAAAATCCATACAAATAATCTTTCTTTCCAAAGAATCCAAACATCGTGTTCTCTGTTATTACTCTTCTGACTTCTTCGTCATCCATACTCATCTTCAACCTTTATCCGATTTCGTATCAATGTCAGGTACAGATTCCGTTAAAATAGTACTTTAATTTTCTCAATTTTGCCTACTATGCTTAAATTGGAATTGTGTAGTTTCAATTAAATCTGATTTAAAAAAAAAAAAAAACTTTAATCGAAGTCTGCAATGCATTATTTGAAATGAGAAAAGGGAATAATCACACATGGAGGGAAGGGAAAAAAACTGACATGGGCTCTCTCTTTATGCATAAATTTGTATGCATGTATTGGGACGTATAAATATTATATTTACTTGATGATCAAAAGTAGCCTTTGGGAGTGATTATTACAAGACTGATACTTGATTTTGCTAGTGTATTATATATTTTAGGAGAAAATCAAGAAGTGGACAAGAACGGATGAAAAAGAATTATTTGCTCAAAATGAGTAAAGTTGAACGTATTCTAGAAGTTGGAGACCGAAGAGTCGCGTTAGAAACTTGAAACATCTCAATTGCAATATCTAAGGACTCAATCTCAACAAAAAGAGGAAATGGAATCCAAATTGTACATGTGGAAGTACAAGTTTCAGCAATTTGGGATATCCTAATTGGACTATTATTATAGTTTATATCATCTTGGAATCTATTTTAGACCTCATTTAAGGTATATAAATAGGAAAATTTCATTTAATTAAAGGGATACTAGAGATACAACACATCCAAATACATTTAATCCTCAAGATTTTTATTTCAATTTGTGATTTGAAGGTTGAAGAACACAATTGGGTGGGAGATATATACAAGCTTTGAAGCGGAAAATTCATTGTTGGGAATTGGGCACCAAAGAATAATCATTACTAGGATTCAATTCTTTATTCCTTGTATTGAATCCGTTATGTTTCTAATCCTTTTGTTATTTGCTTTCAATTATGTGATTGGTTAAATAATTGGTTATTAGGATGAATGGTGTAGCTTTGGTTTGATTTTTATTTAATTCAAATGATTTCATTTAACTTTGATTATGTATTTAGTTGAAATTTAATTATTTGATCACTAATTGCTTGATTTAAGGAAAATATTAAAATCAGGGGAGATTAATTTGTCTAGTTCGTGCTATAAGTGACGTGTTTTCTACGAGATCAAGTAATGATTATAGATTATGCAATCATGATTGAATTTCTTATTAGTTAATATTTTTACGTGTTAGGCTGTAACGTCCCAAATTTTCATAAATCTTGAAGTGTTAAAAAAAATTCACTTTCCTTTGTATTAAAAGCGAAATGATAAAATAATATTCTTTAAAAAACTGGAATATCCATAAATTTAAATTAAACATGAAAATTGTATCTTTAAAAAAATAACATAATTACTAATTAAATAACATGTTTTTGATCGAATTAAATTAATTAATTAATTGAAGACAGAAAAACTTAATGTCTATTTTTCCTCCATCCCCTTGACAGTCCGCATCACCATTCCGCCACAGTGCCAATCTACTTGAACTAACTTGTAAAGTTATTGTAGGAGTGAGATACTCTGTAAGATACGTGCAATTTTCATAGATAATTATATAACAATAAAATAGATATTTTATACCACATTTCTTATGGAGTATATCGATGATCAAGCGACACACCCATCAATTTTTGAATTCTCGAAAGATTTCACATTTCGTTATAAAAAAACTCAATAGAGTTCACATTTCATTAGGTCAAACTCGAAGTTCTACTCACAATTCATGCATAAATTATTGAATATAAATGTATAAGAAAATAAATTATATGCACAAAAATATCTTACCTTATTTATTAAAAGGTCGTAAAAGAGTGTATAATAATGCAAGTGAAATCCTTTTTGATGCTTCTTTCTCACTCTGCCTTGACTATTTTTTTTTTTTTCCCTCTTTTCTTCGTGAATATGATTGTCTTGACAAGCCTATTTGTACAAGTCTGTAACCTATACTTCTATTGAATTTGTGTGTGATTAGAAGTCCAAAGCTGTGTAAAAGTGAGGGAATTAGATAAGAATAAGCTTTTCATGGAATTTGGATGTATATAGGTATAGGTTAGAGTCGCTTAACTTATTTCAGTGAAACGTATTCTTGGAAAATAAAAAGTTCTCCGTAAGTACAACTAAAAAGAAAACAGTAAACGGTATTTGAAGTGGTATAAAATATATAATTAATACTTATCACAAAACAAAAATTAGAATTTCTATATACCGTGGCTACCAATCCTAACAGCCAAATTAATTAAATACTATTAAATGACAATTTTTTTTTAAACTTCAATTTCTTGGATGTAACTCATTCGAATTAACTTTTTCTCGAGCTGATGATACTTCATTTAATAAGAACTATCCAATGAGTCCAATGTTGATTTACTAAAACTTGCTCTATCAATATTTAGTTATTTAGCTCTAATAAAATAAGAATTTAAAACATATTTTATTTTAGTTCTCATTTTTCTCAAATTATTAAAAATATAGAGATTTAGTAAATTCGGGCAAGTGTATGAATTTACATAGAGATATACTAAATTTGGGCATGTGAATATGGTTTATTTTGCTCGAAAGAGATTATTAATTAAAATTAGTTAATTTGACTGTTAATACATATGACCAAGGAGCTGAATGAATTTTGATTGAATAAATATTAAATAACCTAAGTGAAATTGATATTCCTAACAACTTAATCCCAATAGATTAGTTTAGTTTTGTATTGATTAGTTATAACTTAAACTGTTGAATAGATAATTTGTTTCTACATAAATTTAGATTGAAGCTAGATTTAAAATAAAAATTGATTGTAAATATTTAGTGTCCGTGGAATGATATTAGGATTCAAAACTTCACTTTATTACTTGTCACTATCCTTACACTCACAAAATCAATCAATCAAGTTTTAGGCGCCGTTGCACATACTAATTATTTACTTTAGTTTTTGTTGTTCACTACACACAAAAATAAAAAATAAAAAATAAAAAAAATAGAGTAGCTAGAGGTATGGACCTTCCAATCCTGAAGCCACGATATCCATTGCTACTAATCTTCACAAATGGAAAAAGATCGATAGAAAATTTGATGCTAATTTGAGGGTGCCTGATAGTGTTTAAATTAGCTAGAGGTATGGACCTTCCATTCCTGAAGCCACGATATCCATTGCTACTAATCTTCACCAATGGAAAAAGATCGATTGAAAATTTGTTGCTAATTTGAGGGTGCCTGATAGTGTATTACTTTTACCAATCGAATTTTCGTTGATAAAAGTCTTACCAATGGATAATCCATTTCTGATTATCAACTGATCTAATCCGTTGGTAATTATCCTTACCTCACCTACGGAATAACCATATGTTAAAGATCTAAATGTTAAATTACTACATTAAGCATGGAATATCCGTTGATAAAAAGATATCACTTTTACCAACCAGAATTTCGTTGCTGATTACCATAGTTAAAAGTGGATTAATTACGGATTTTTTTTTTCTGATCTACTTGTTTCTCTTGATTTCATTTATATAGAATGAGAGGAAATGAGAGCACAACAATAGAATGAGATGGAAGATTCCAGAATTGATGAAGACTACATGCCTATGGGGGATTTCCCCACCCTTTCACACCTTAAAATGAATGGACGTGATGCACTTGATGAAGTTGATGAAGATGATTTGCTCTTGGGAGTACTATGAAGACTACCAAATTTTCAAGTACAAGGTGTAAACAAAGTTGATGAGGATTATTTACCAATGGGATTATTATGGGAATTATCAAGCTACCAAGTATAGGATGAACACTACTATCCATATGAACAAATATACAATTCAAGTTGGGGGCAACAACCAAATCTCTATTGATCGAAAGGTTGAAATATTTAAAATCTCACTAATCTTCAACCAGAAAGATAGTCTTCTCAATAAAATTTCCTTGTGCAACTGCTCGAATTTTTTTTAATAGTAAACCAATCATTCAACATGAGGAACCAACAAAAATAGAAGAACACGTAGAGATCAAGGAATTAATCATAAAGTGTCAAGCTAAATTAGCAACATTAAAAAAAGATGAAATCGACAAATAACCATTTGACTTGATTGTTTACTCAGAAATTGAGTTTGTGATTAAATGTTTTGATTTGATTAAAGTATACGTTATTGACTTCGAATTGTGGGATGAAGGAATGTCTTACTACTTGGATTAGGGCAATGTTAAAGCTTGGAGGACGACCACAAATTGGTGCAAAGTCAACTTAAGCAAGCTGAGCAGGACTTGGGCAAAGCCATATTCAAAAGTATCGTGAAGCACTTGTGCAAAAGTCAAGTTTGTGACTACAAATCAATAACTCAATAGAAAATAACGCATTCTTCTAACTTTTACTCTTTTAGTTATAACATGGCATATATATAATAGGTCACTTAGTATTTAGGCATGTTTAAATATTATCTAGTAAAATTCTTTTTTAAAAAAATGGGTTAGCATCGTATCATCACTTAATTTGTCATGTGGGTCGACATATGTAATCAATTGTGTATAAAAATTATCTTAAAGTTAAGCCCAAAATTAAAGTGATCTAATAAAGAATTAAGTAATTGAACTTTGGGCATCTAAATAAAGTGTGTGCCAGATTATATGTGTAGAGATCAGATCCATTAAGGTTTGTATTTGACGATGAGCCGAATAATATGGAACTATATATAGGGCTATGATCCTCAATTCATATGTAAAATTCTCATTCTTTGTACCATCACATCAATATAAGAATACAAGAGAAAACATATTGAAGAGGAAGATTCATAAATCCATAGTCAAGAATCAAGAATCAAGAAGAAGATTTGGAGCAATTAAATTGAAGATTTAAATATTAAGATTCATTACTCAAGATATAAATCAATGGATCAAGGTATGTTCCACGTTAATTAAATTTTTTGGTGATTTGACGTGAAGATCTTGACAATTTTATAAAGTTTAAGTTTTATAAAAAAAATTTCAATAGATTTTTCTTTCTGTAGTTATGATAAGATATTAGCTGATCAAATGCGTTAGAGCGGATTTAATTTATCCTGGATTAAACTCACAGTCAAATTCATTTTCCGGGAGGCAGCATTGTTCTGCCCGTCCAGCATTTTTTCTCTTCTCCGTCGTTTTTCTGACTTTTCTGGCTCCCTTTAGCTCTATCTCAGTGTCATATTAGATTCCACTAGCAGTTAATTTTGTTATGGGCTGTTCGTTTTGTCCCAGTTTTCAAGCCTTTCAGCTGACTTGCACTCAGCCCTTCATGGGCAGTCCAGTTGGTTACAACGGATGTGCATCTTAGATTTCAGTCCTTGCCCTGATTTGGAGGACTTGTTGCTAGATTTGTATGGGTTCTCATTCTTCCACCAAATCATTGATGCTGCTTTACATCTAATATGGTCCCCTTTTGCACTTTGCTATTATCAATCTTTTTTGTCCAGAAGTTTTTTTATTAACAAAATCAAACTTCTGGTGGAGATTTTACCTGATTCCCAATTAATTAATTTTTGGTGTACCAATTCTTTGATTTTTGGTGGTCCCTTCATTGTTCAGTATTTAGAGTAATGATAGACTATTTTATGTCTATTTTCACATATTTTCTAGTGACTGAAGCTGAAGCATTCTGTTGGTGCCTTAATTGTGTTTCACCGCCGCCATGTTTACAGTTTGGTTGAGACCTAGGAGAGGCAGATTGGCGATTGGTTCATAGTCTTTTGCAGAAAATTAATTTCTTTGGTGCATGATCATGAATAAAAAAAAATTCAGTGCATNAAATTTTTTTTTTTTTTTTTTAAAAGGGTTAGCATCGTATCATCACTTAATTTTCCATGTGGGCCGACATATGTAATCAATTGTGTATAAAAATTATCTTAAAGTTAAGCCCAAAATTAAAGTGATCTATAAAGAATTAAGTGATTGGACTTTGAACATCTAAATAAAGTGTGTGCCGGATTATATGTGTAGAGATCATATCCATTAGGGTTTGTATTTGACGATGAGCCGAATAATATATATAGGGCTATGATCCTCAATTCATATGTGAATTCTCATTCTTTGTACCATCATATCAATACAAGAATACAAGAGAAAACATATTGAAGAGGAAGATCTATAAATCCACAATCAAGAATCAAGAAGAAGATTTGGAGCAATTAAATTGAAGATTTAAAGATCAAGATTCATTACTCAAGATACAAATCAATGGATCAAGGTATGTTCCGCGTTAATTAAATTTTTTGGTGATTTGACATGAAAATCTTGGCAAGTTTATAAAGTTTAAGTTTTAGAAAAAAAATTTCAATAGATTTTTCTTTCTGTAGTTATGATAAGATATTAGCTGATCAAATGCGTTAGAGCAGATTTAATTTATCCTGGATTAAACTCACAGTCAAATTCATTTTCCGGAAGGCAGCATTGTTCTGCTCGTCCAGCATTTTTTCTCTTCTTGGTCGTTTTTCTGACTTTTCTGGCTCCCTTTAGCTCTATCTCAGTGTCATATTAGATTCCACTAGTAGTTAATTTTGTTATAGGCTGGTCGTTTTGTCCCAGTTTTCAAGCCTTTCAGCTGACTTGCACTCAGCCCTTCATGGGCAGTCCAGTTGGTTACAACGGATGTGCATCTTATATTTCAGTCCTTGCCCTGATTTGGAGGACTTGTTGCTAGATTTGTATGGGTTCTCATTCTTCCACCAAATCATTGATGCTGCTTTACATCTAATATGGTCCCCTTTTATACTTTGCTATTATCAATCTTTTTTGTCCAGAAGTTTTTTTATTAACAAAATCAAACTTCTGGTGGAGATTTTACCTGATTCCCAATTAAGAATTAATTTTTGGTGTACCAATTCTTTGATTTTTGGTGGTCCCTTCATTGTTCAGTATTTAGAGTAATGATAGACTATTTTATGTCTATTTTCACATATTTTCTAGTGACTGAAGCTGAAGCATTCTGTTGGTGCCTTAATTGTGTTTCACCGCCGCCATGTTTACAGTTTGGTTGAGAACTAGGAGAGGCAGATTGGCGATTGGTTCATAGTCTTTTGCAGAAAATTAATTTCTTTGGTGCATGATCATGAATAAAAAAAAATTCAGTGCATAATTGTAACTCTGCTGGTGGAATTGTTTAATATTTAGCAGAATTGCTGATTTCAATGACCTGGTGTTCGTGGGTATCAATAGATGTTTTGTTCTTAAACTAAATCTGCCCCTTTTTCTCCTTTAGGCAAATATCCCGTTATTTTTCCATTGGACTTGTTTTCATCACATTTGTTGTCTTAGCATCCTTTTTTGGTTCTTGTTATACTAGTCTTTGTCTTTATCTTTGGGTAGATTGCCATGAATTCAAGGATTTTTGGAGTGCTACTTTTACCATGTCTATCATCAGCATGTTAATTATGAAAAACTGCTCGAGAATCTGATTTTTGCCTTGTGCACTATTGTTGGGTTTTGGGACCAAAATTCGGTTCGAATTGGGACTAGGGTTTTGCGTTTTGGAGAATTGGACTTGAAGATGTCAAAATAGAGTCCAAAAAAGAAACAAGACGGATTGACAGCGCTGTACGGTCGCTCGACTCACGCTCGAGCGAGAGGAGCAAAATTGGAGCAAGGAAGCTATCGCATGACTGTTGTTGAGCAATAGCTCGTCGTCCGCTTATCGCTGGAGCGACGGGTAGCTGATCTTTTTCCTTATTTTCCGGTTTTGCGCGATTTTTGACCTAATTTCCTTGTTTTAGGGTTTTGAACGGTTCTCCTATAAATACTAAACTCTTCATTCAGTTTATTAGACATTTACTTGCATAATTGTATTTTCTCTCCATTGATTATCAATAAAATATTCGGTTCCTCTTCTTCTTATTTGCTTTCTTTTAATCTTATTTTTCTTTATGCGATCTATACTTCAATTGCGCCATATTACCTCCTCAAATTTTTAAGGAGTGGTATCAGAGCTAAGGTTTAGCAGTTTCGCAGAGTAAGGATTTGATTCGTTCGAGGTTTTGTTATCGATGGCTACCATGAAGTATGATATTCCGTTGTTGGATCGCAGTACAAGATTTTTGTTGTGGTAAGTAAAGATGAGAGCTATACTAGTGCAGATGGATTTTGATGATGCTTTGTTGGGATTTGATAAAATGCCCACAACTTGGACAATAGAGGAGAAGCAATGGAAGGATCGAAAGGCACTTTCGCAGATTTATCTTCATCTATCTAACAACATTCTTCAGGACGTCTTGAAGGAGAAGACAGCAGCTGCATTAGGTTTGAAACTGGAGCAATTGTGCATAACTAAAAGTCTGACCAGCAAATTGCATTTGAAGCAGAGGTTTTATTCTCATTGCATGCAGAAGGTAGATCACGGGAATATCAACTGGCTGTGTTAAAAGGAGATTGTCGCTGATCTAGAGATGTTTGAGGTAAAATATGATGAAAAAGACTTGGCCTTAATCCTGTTGTGCTCACTACCTAGTTCGTTTTCATCGTTTAGGGACACGATTCTTTATAGTTATGACACACTCACCATTGAAGAAGCATATGATGCTTTGTTCTCAAATGAAAAGCTGAAGCATCTTGTTGGAGCTGGTTCCAGAGGTAATGAAGCTCTTGTGGTTTGTGGTGATCGGCGAATGGACAAGTCGATGGTGGATTTCAATAACATGGTCTGCTATTACTGCAAGAAGAAAGGACACATCAAAGAGGGATTGCGAAAAGTTGTAGAGTAAGGGTAATTCAGCTGCAAATCGTAGGAGACAATCAGAAACTTCAGGTGAAACAGATTTTGCAGAGAACTTTGTAAGTGATGCAGAACTTTTGACTATTTCTGAAGTAGATTCCAAGCCTGACGAGTAGTGGATTTTGGATATAGTTGGTGCGTTTCATATGAGTCCCAATAGAGATTTGTTTGAATCATATGAAATGGTGACGCAAGGTGCTGTTGTTATGGGAAACAACGAATCTTGTCGAATCGTTGGTATTGGAAGAGTCAAATTGAAATTGGTAGATGGTACAACCAGAACACTTGGCCAGGTTCGACATGTTCTAGACTTGCAGAAGACATCATCTCCCTGAGTACCCTGGAATCGAGAGGGTACACGTTCTCTAGTGCAGGTGGAGTCTTGAAGGTCCGGAAGGGTGTCTGTGTTGTATTGGAGGGACGGAGAAAGTCTAAGTTATACATCTTGTAAGGTTGAGCAGAATCAGTGAAGAAACATCAGCACAAGTTTGGTACCGTAGTGGATATACAGTTTGGTATAGTACCATTGAGAGTTGGATTTGAGTATATTTTGGAGAATACTACTCTGTCGAGTTTGGGGGATATGGGTAATTCCGCTTTGCCACTACAGTGTACGGTTCCATTGTATTCAACGGCTAGGGAAAGATCTATTGGAGATAGGTACGAGGATGCTAATATGGGTGTGCATACTTTTAGAGTTGTTGAAGGTGATGAGTCTAGCCAGGGGCCTTCAGTTAAAGCATTTAGTGGTGATTCTGCTACAGGGTGTGTTTTCGACCTTATTTGGTAAATTTTGAATTCATTGTGAATTTTGGGAACTCAGGGGGTTGGGTTCATTTGTATCCGTGTTTGGATATGATGGAAGAGAAAGAATATTTTCGAGTGTTGGAGATGTTTGGTTCAAGTTGAAGAGTTTAGTATGTTTCGCTGCAGTCGGGCTTAATTTTTCTAGGTGAAAAAATTCTGGAGCTTCGTTCGTTGTACCAGAATTTGTGTTAAGGTGGAGATTGTTGGGTTTTGTGACCCAAATCCGATTCAAACTGGGACTAAGGTTTCGCGTTTTGGAGAATTTGGCTTGAAAATGTCAAAATAGGGTCCAAGAAGGAAAAAAGACGGATTGACAGCGGTGTACAGTCGCTCAACTCACGCTCGAGCGAGATGAGCAAAATTATAGCAGGGAAGCGATCGCCCGACTGTTGCTGGGTTATCCCTCGAGCGACAGCCCGTCACTCGCTTATCGCTCAAGAGACGGGCAGCGGATCTTTTTCTTTATTTTTCAGTTTTACACGATTTTTGACATAGTTTCCTTGTTTTAGGGTTTTGAACGGTTCTCCTATAAATACTAGGCTCTTCATTCAGCTTATTATACCTTTACTTGCATAATTGCATTTTCTTTCTATTGATTGTCAATAAAATATTATGTTCCTCAACCAATTATCTTCTTTTTATTTGCTTTTTTTTAATCTTATTTTTCTTTGTACGATCTATACTTCATATCGCGTCATACTACCTCCTCAAATTTCTAACAACTATACTTGTGGGTGTCTCCACCAAGTCCTTGTGATGTGCCTAATTGACCAATTGATGATTCCCTTGATGATTAGTTTCTTTTGTACTAATTTCTGATTATTTGGTCGGCTTAGTTGGCAAGCATTGTTCATATAATTTTGGTCCATCCTTTCGGCCTTGGCAAAGACTATTTGCTCCTATAAATTTAATATTCAAACTCTAAAACACCATATTATATTTGAGAGGATGTTCAAGATATAAAAATATTAGTGTTGCTTTTTTGAAATGCCTCACATATGTGGTATGTCGTATCGCATGATAATGTAGTTAATCCATTTCGTTGATTGTATATGCACGCTTAAACGCCAAAATACGCACACATGTGTTAAAAATTATGTCAAAATTAGTTTAGCAAAGCACGGCCCATTTTTATAACTTCAAAAGTAAATTGATCCCAATAAACATTAAATTAAGCCAAATCATCCAAACCTATGAATTATATACAACAATCTGTAGGGTTTTGAAGTTTAAAAACTCATAACAATTTTTTCATAAAGTTGCAAACTATCTATGTCGAGCCAGAGCCTCATTTTTCGGTCTTTCTCTAGTTTTACTGGAAAGTGATGCTAGTAATGAATAATTTTGGATTGTTAGTGGTTGTGATGATGATTAGGAGTTTAATGATGATATCCTACTATCTACAAAAGATAATATAATTCTTGAGTTGAAATAAGGGAGTTCGATGAAGATGATTTTACATCGGATAACATGAAGGATGACTTGGATGAAGAGGAGTTTGAATTGGAATCCGATAAAGAGTTTGAAAATAGTTAGAACTTTTTAAGTTGATGTTCATGTTTAATCTAATTGTAGGAATTGATTACCAAGTAATTATAGTATTTATGATATCGAGCATTATGTTTTTTGTTAAAAATTTGAAAAATATGTATAAAGTTTAAGTAATTATAGTATTTATGATTTTGAGCTTTTTTTTTTTAATTTGAAAAAATATTTATAAAGTTTAAAGAATGCATTATTTTATTTATTAATTAATTTAGAATATTAAAAAGGAAAAATTGCAGCGGAGGTCTCAAACCTTTCATTTTGCTGCAGATTACACCTAACCTTTTATTTTTGCGGCCACAGTCCCAAACCTTTATATCTAATTGCAGTCACAGTCCAAATCACAGATTCCATCCATAGTGCCGTTAGTCAACATTAAAATTGCAATTTTGACTTATTAAATGAGGGGCAAAATGGTCTATTTTGAAAATTTCATAATAAAACAATTAAATAAAAAAAGACTACTGTTCATCTTCATATGGTGTAAGAGAAACGTGTGCTGCACATCTACCTTCCTCGGTAATTTCCTGCATCCGAGAATACACCATATGGCTTGACCTCTCAAGTCCTTGTCGAAAACTCGCAGGAGGCGAAAACCCAGAATCAAAACCTTTATCCGGTGCAGGATGAGCGCCCAAAACCTCTATTAATTGAAAATTCGTCGGTGAATACAGTTTAATTCAAAATTATTTTTCTCGTTCCATTTAATATTCTTTATTTCTTGAGAGTGGAATTCTTTGTTTCTTCTAGGATTTGAGAGTGACATGAGTGAGATTCATGCATGTATTTTCAATAACTGATACCTTTTTTTTTTGTTCCAATTTTGTGTTGACTTTTAAGGGAAAATTGCGGTGGTATGCACTGGAAGAAATCCAGAATTCCAGAACCCAGCTCTGTAGTGGAAGAAAGGCGGTATGCAGTGGAAGGAAGGCGGTGGTACACAAACTCGACGATCGAATTCCAAAACCTAGCTCTGCAAATTACAACTATGAATTTTTTTAAAAAAATTGAAGACATCAATATAGGAAGCGTGAAAGGGACGAGACAGATTTTTTTGGTTGAATTAATATGCGGTGGCAGGGGCGATGATGACGGGCGTTGGAATTTTGATTTTGAATTGAGGATGAAGGGGGTGGCGGTGGCGGTGGAGGAAGGGGGGAAGATGAACAGTATTCTCTCTTTCTTTTTTGTTGGATTTTTATTATTTAATTGTTTTATTATGAAATTTTCGAAATAGACCATTTTGCCCCTCATTTAATAAGTCAAAATTGCAATTTTAATGTTGGCTAACGGCATTATGGATGTAATCTGTGATTTGTACCGTGACTGCAATTAAATATAAAGGTTTGAGATTGCGTCCGCAAAAATGAAAGGTTAGGATGTAATCTGCAGCAAAATGAAAGGTTTGGGACCTCCACTGCAATTTTCCCTATTAAAAATTAAAAAAGCATAATTAGGTATATGCTTTGAATAAGCAAGCATATTCTTTGATGATATGCCGAAATGCATTGCCATGCATTACGCATTTTAACACCTTGAAAAATATTTGAAATTCTTCGTGATATTTTGCCAATCATGTAGAATTATTTTTCCTTATAATTGATTGTGTCTATGACAAAATCTTTCCTTTTTAGAATTATTTATAAACTTATAAATAAGGTTTTCTACTTTGTATAGTTAATACAATTTATAGTTTTTAATAGTGTGTTGAGAACTAAAAGTCCTAATTTTATTCCACTGAGACCAATCAACTTGTAAACTAATTTATAGAGGTTCGTCCTAATGTAAGGCTACGTCCTCTTTTGGCGTTGCAGTAATTTGCTATAATGAAAAGATATTTACAAAAGAAAATCGCACATCACATTTTCTCTAATATTTATCTCATTTTATGATGGTAATACAAAACTTCAATGATGGATTCCTATTTAGAAGACAAATTAAGGCAAAACTGAAATTTACAAGGATACAAATTTCTAAATCGAATTTTACAAGGACATAAATTTCTAAACTATTCTTAATGAAATTTTGGTCAAGGGCTCAATCCATCTATCAACTCTGTACAGCGACAATAATTAAGTTCCACAACTTAATACAGAGGAGAAGAGTCTTAGTTCGCTTGAGCAATAATGAGATTCACCACGGAAAAATGAAGATAAGAATGCTTAAATTGACACAACGAGAGCAAGAGTTAAAGCTTGCCAAAACGTATCAGGGCCATTTCGCTAAAGTGAGGGAGTGAAATTTGCTATTGTGAAAAGTCTGAAAATCATGAACACTCAAGAAGCAAAACTCGTTTTTCTGACGCTTAAGCAAGGGAGACTTTTGCTTTGGCTACTGCTAGGCAACAATATGACAAAAAAATCTTTAAAAAGATTGTAGAAAAATGAATGATCTCAAACACAACACAAACGAATTATTTCCTAATGTGAAACTAGTAACATATTATTTATGCAATTTGATTTGATACTTTTATGTACTAATATTGGAACCAACATGTATTTACAATTTTATTTATTTAATTTTCTAAAACTCCCAGGTAGTGTTGAACATTCAATAATTCCAAGAATTCACGAGTCAAAAAGTGTATCTACTCACTCTGTTGGATATATTGCTTCTGTTTGGGGACTTGTTTTTATTCTATACATAATCGAACACATCATTTTCTATTCACATATTTCATGGGATCATACACCACTTGTTTCTACTCATTAAGATTTTAATCTAACTATGAACGACTCCCAAACATATTACCACGAGAAGACTTGGAGGTAGATGGACATTTGGGACATGTCCAACAAGCGGACCGACGTGTACCGTAACTAGTAGACCGAGGTGGACCTAGTCACAATTTTACTCTTCCAGTTTTGGGAACTCTTCTAATGTGAAGTTTAGTTTAATGACTTTTTAATTGCTCTAATTTACTTTAAGTTAGTTTATTTTCCACTAAATAAGTGATTAATAGATGGTAAGAGAATATTAAGTCTACAAGGTAAAAGAGAAGGCCAAATTTTACTCCAAGTAAATAACGATAAACAATTTAATTTCCTATTTCCAGGAATGCGCAACTTGATTTCTTATTGCCACGAATACTTCTTTACCAACGTTGCTTCGCCTGTATTCTTAAAATAGATGCCATCACTCTTTGCTACCCATACACAGATGCAATTTGGACAATCAAAGGACAGGGCACTATAAACATCAAAAGCTCTATTCTTCGCACCCCACCAAAGATGACAGAAATACAATGTATTTAGGAAATTTGTACAAAACTTCCAACTAAATTTTTGGTTTACATTTAGTGTATGATATCCAAGATCGTCATCTCCAGAAGCACAATGCAACCTCAAATGGCTGGAACCTTGAGGGAGTCCATTGAGAACATTGACCGTGTATTCTTGGGTAAAACATGAGTTTGCCTTGAGAAGGTTGGCTGATAGGATGAGGATTTGCAAAAGGATTTTAAATAACATGGAACAATTCATGTTGCTTGTTAGAACAAGTGATATTTGATGCTTCTTCAAGATGTAGTATCTTTATATAGTTGTTGAATACAATAGAATATGAATTGTAGCAACTGGAATTTATTATCAAACGCGATTATGATTTTTGAAATCTGAATGCTAGTATACAGTATCCATATAGAGATACTCTGGCAACACAAAAGCTAGTAAAAGTATAGAATTTATGTAATCATTATATGCAGATTATGACAATAATATATAAGGTGTCAGAGTGCCGAATTAGAATTTGATTCTTAGAATTTTCTACAAATTACCTATGAATCCTCTTAGCCACCCTCAGTCAATCCATTTCATTTTTCAAATTGACTGGTTTTAAGTGGGAGGCAGGTACATTCCACTAATATGCAGTTAATGGACTCTTTTAATTACAAAATACAAAAAAAAAAAAAAATCTTATTACTAAATCTCCATTTTGGCTGCAAGAAAAAGTTTCAGGAATATAATCTATTTCTATATATTATATGTTGTAAATGGTTTAGTATAAGTTAGTGAAATAAATCAACTTTCAGATCCAATTTCAGTGGGACCCGTACTTCGATATTAACGGGCCCAAACATATTAACATTCTACTTCGCGGGATAATTAACATTAAATATTTATTTATTGAAAATCATTTAGAAATAAATGAAATATTTGGTTTCAAAGTTACCCACTTGAAACTCTAAATAAGTAGAGAATTTGATTTAATTGGAAATTGTTGAACACTTACCCCATATAGGAAATTTTGAAAACTTTTGCATGGTTTATATAATGGAAGTTTGGTATTTGTGCCCCAAGGGATACCACTAGTCAATGTAAAGGAGGGAACCTAGATCATGTTGGGTTCGGTCCTAAGCCCACACGCCCAGTGCCGGGTTCGGTCGATTGTACAAAATTTATTTAAATTGTTGGGTCAAATTTTATTTAATCAAATTCTTCCTACTATTGGCTTGTTTTTGCGTACTATCTGGTGTGGCCGTTTGGGTTTGTCTTTTAACCGATAAAACAGACATTAACGGATGAAGTATTTCAGTTCGAACAGAGTTGTCTCTTCATTTTTTGGAGGGCTATTTGAACAATCATCATTGTACCGAAAAAGTTTGTAGAGTGCTCAAATAGCCACAAATAAATATATAAAGAGTGTCATGCTGCTAGAAAAACACACTATTTTCATTGCACAAATTCTCTACTTTGAATCTCATTTTCTTCTCTTATTCTCATACTATTCTTCAAAGTATAAAACACTTCATTGAGTTCGTTGGCACTCCTGTTGATTGTTGTGTTGCTTCCATAGATGACAAAGTTATATGATCATAAAATGATATGGTGAATAGCAAGTAAATGAATGTTACGGTTGTCCTATAGCAAAATAATGTGATGATATATTTTGGTTATTAAGTTAATTAATTTTGTCAAGGCCATTTTTATGTCATATTACATACAATTTGGAAGGTTCGAGCTAAATTTTGAAGTTAAGGTGAATTTAATGAAGTTTTAGTGATGTAATTTTTGGGTTATTTTCAATTTTATTTTTGGATCTCATGAATAAAAGTATTCCATATTTATTGAGATCTATTCGCTATGGAATATATGGATGATATGTTGGATAGTCTAAGGTGATCATCAAACGTAAATTTTACTCAATTGTGGAATGGTATCATTTGGTTACATTATCTTAATTAAAGGTCTTTATGTAGCATACAAGAAGGCTTGTGCATTGGTAATAGGTCAATAGCCTCTTTATGGAATAAGAGTATAGAATTATCATGGATTAAATGTTATTTTTGTCTCTTAATAGAAAGAAATTGCAACAATTTTTTTTGGGTTTAGAAATGTAAAAAGTTTTGTTATCAGATTAAATTTTGAGGAAATATTTTCTCTTGTATCTAAATCAGATGAGGGCTTGATTTACGATAATGAATTATGTTAAGGTTTAGAAATGGATTATAATGTAGATTGTTGAAGAGGCATGATTAAAACATGATTTTGAGTTGGTTATATTGGGATTGAATTTAGGAATTGTGGTGTTATCACATTGATAGAAAAAAATAGATACTTATCGATCACCGGAGTTTAAGGTATATTTTTATTTGAAAGGCTTGGATTTGAAGTTGTGTATATATTGTCATTGGGTGATATAGAATTAAAGGAAAAGAACACCATAATATCATTAGACATTTGCTGTCTATCGGTATAATCTATATAAATTATTGGAAATCAAAAGAGAATATTGTGGATCCACTAACTAAAGGTTTGATGAGAGAGCAAGTCGAAAGTTTATCGAGAAGGATGAGATTAAAATCGATAAAATAATCAAGAGTTTCATTGGTGGCAACCCAACCTAATTGACTGAAGATTCCAAATTTAAGTTAGTGATCACTATAACTTGATCTATTCAATTAGAGAATAGCACAATACTCTTTATAGAAATCACCTAAGCGAGTGGAAGGGTCGCTTCTATGAGAATTATGTCAAGATAAATTCTCTAAAAAAAACTCATGAACTAGGAGGTGTCCAAAGCCCAAATGAACATAAAAGTGAGAACCAATTGTGTTCGAAGGAAACTGTGTGACTTTTATTATCTATGTTTACACAAACGGCTGGCTGCTCAAAACATTTTGCTACTTGGCCAAGTAAATTCGATAGATTTTACTAGGAAAAATTCAAAGTCTCTAACCACGGTGCAATTTCTCTTTATTTTGTACTCGAAATTCGTATCAACTATTGTTGTTTTAGAAAAAGCCTTTGTATTTCATTCATGTGGGGAATTATTGTAAATAGTTTAACATCAGTTAGTGAAATAAGATGATTTTGAGCCCCAGTTTTAATGTGACCCATACTCCAATATTAAAAGGACCAAGCCTATTCACATTCTACTCCGTGAGTTGATTAGCATAATATATTTATTTATTTATTAAAACCACTTAAAATTAAATGGAATACTTGATTTCCAAGTTACCCACTTGAAACTTTAAATAAGTGGAGAATTTGATTTAATTGGAAATTGTTGAACACTTATCTCACATTGGAAACCTTGAAAACTTATGTATGGTTTATATAGTACAAATTTGGCAATTGGTTCGATCCCCAATGGGTTCCACTAGTTTTTGGAAAGGAGAGACATAAATCCTACTAGGTTCAATCCTAACCCCACATATGCGCACGTCATCCTCATCCATTCAGTCGTCAGTACGGTACAACACAATACGAGCACGTGCACGGGCACAGGTCCAAATTTGTGTTTGAGTCCAAGTCCGTTCTAGTTCATGTGCAGGTGCAAGTGGGTCATTGTCTTATATATAGCTTTTTGAACAAATTTTATTTAGATTTTGATTCAAATTGTAATTAATCAAATTCTCGGGTACTTAATGAAATTATTGTTTAACGATATTTTAAATTCCTACTGTTGGCTTGTTTTTACGTATTTTCTAGAGTGACCTGAGTATATCTATTAACCGACGTAATAGACATCGGCTAACCGGTGTAATGAACATCTATTAACATACCTTAATAGATGCACGTTTAAGTCCAAATAGAGCGTTTGTTCATTTTTGGAGAATGTCTGAACAGTCACCACTGTACTGAGAAGGCTTCTAGAGTGTTCGAATGGCCACAAATAAATCTATAAAAGCGTGCCCTACTGTAAGAAATACATACCATTTTCATTGCAAATATTCTTTATTTTGAATCTCATTTCTCTTTCTTATTCTGGTAATGTTCTTTAAAGTATAAATATTTCGTTGAGTTCATTGAAACTCGAGCTGATTGTTGTGTTGCTTCCGAAAAAAAGGAAATTCGTTCTATTTTGTGATACAATTGTTGAATGCCTTTAAGTATCAAAGAAGAGAGCAAATTTGTCTTAAGGATATATCATGGAGTCGGTAGTCTCGAATTAACATTCTGATCTTGTTGATCATCTCGTCAAGCTGTTCAAGTCCATTCAGGTATATCTCTAAGTGTAAATATCTTTAAATTGTTCAAAGGGGGACATTATACTCCAGAAACAACATTAAATATGTTAAAGGATCGGAAAGAAATCTAGTTACGAATTTACAAGTTCCACAGAAGAAAATAAGAACAGAAGTTAAAGGAATATCTTATGAATATAATTTATTGCTATATAATGTATGTTACCGTTGGTCTAAATATAGAAAAGGATTTGAAAGAAAACGTTAAAAGGAAAAAAATCTTGTTACGAATTTACAAGTTCCAAAAAATGAAAATAAAGGACTTTTGCGTGAAAATTGATGACAACAATGGAAAGTGAAAATACAGAAATATATACCACGTAAAAAGTAAAAAATAAAATAATAATAACCTTTAGGATGCTGAGGGAACGTGGTTACATCATACTGGATTAGAAGATAATATTCTCATCTTTATTTCATGTGGAATTTTACCATTAAGTCCATCAAGATGGTAGTTAGACCTGATCAAAACCTGGGTGAAATGACGGGTTCTATCAGGCCAAACTCGCCATTACTAAAACCTTTAATTGAAAATATGAAAATTCCTCATTGGGTATGTTAGAATTTGGGTATAACTGGAATTCTTTGTTAAAAATAATTGAAAGTTTTAATTAAAGTGCACATCAATATTGATTCTATTTGGAATGGTTTTGGAATCCTATTCGAAGTTTATTTGGCAAATTCTCGTTGAAATTATATTTGAAAAGCCTATTGGGAGTTGGAATTTGTGTTGAATTTGAAGGGTCAAGATAAGGAAACTTTTGAAAATTCTATTTTATATACAACTCTACTTCTAGGTTTTGGATTGTTCCATATACATGTTTAGTTCTTCATTATATTTTAAATTAAGTTAAACTAATCATAAACATGAAATCTTTGTATTCTTTCTTCATATTATAATAAAATCTGCATTCACCACAAATTATTTTATTCTTGTGATCAATTACTTCATATTGTGACCATAATATCTTATTTTCTCCAATAATTTGGCATCAGATTAATTCAGTATCGCAATACAAGATTCTCTTTGTGATAGGTAAAGATGCGAGTAGTACTCACTCGGATGGATTTGGACGACGTGTGGTTGGGATTTGACAAGATGTCCACGACTTGGATTCTGGAGGAGAAACAACAGAGGGATCGAAAGGTCCTATCTCAAATACATATCCATCTTTCAAATAATATTCTTTAGGGCGTTTTGAAGGAGAAGTCAGCCGCTGCATTATGGTTAAAATTAGAGCAATTATGAATGATAAAGAGTCTTATTAGCAAATTGCATATGAAACAATGTCTATATCTTCATCGTATGATTGAATGTACATCTCTTCAGGATCATCTACTTGCTTTTAAGGAAATCATCGCTGAGTTGGAGACCTTGGAAATCAAATATGATGAAGAAAATTTGGGATTGATTTTATTGTATTCATTGTCCGCTTCATATATATCTTTTAAAGATACAATTTTATATAGTCGTGATACTCTCACAATCGAAAAAGTTTATTGCCTCATTGTTGATGGTGGGCATTCAAAGGTCAAAATAAAGATGTTTGATGGAACAATTAGAAACTTGATATAGCAAAACACGTTCCAGATTTGAAGACAATATTTTTCTCCTTAAGTACTCTTGATTCAAAAGGGTACAAGTATACTGTTGAAGATAGAGTCATGAAGGTTAGTAAAGGAGCCCATATTTTGTTGAAGGGGCATAAAAAATCCCATTTATATATCTTACAATTTTATACAAAATCTTTGAGTAATTAGCATATTTTAAGAACTCGAATGAATTTGGAGTTGGATTTTGTAGTGTTGGGGTCTAATTTGGAGCCTTATTTAGGAAATGCATCTCAATTTAATTTAGAATGTATGGGTAAATCCACCTTGTCACCATCACTAGTGGTGTCATTGTATTCACTTGCGAGTAATAAACCCATTTTTTTGCCATAAGCTTCCACATAGGTACAATTATGCTGATTTAGTTGATGGTTTAAATGTAGTTAAGGGTGTTGATTCTAGCCAAAATCCTTTTTTTGATTCATTCAGTTTTTGTGATTCTGTTTTAGGGCTTGTTTCTGCCCTATTTGGTGATGTCCAAGCCCAATGCTTGGAGTTCTATTAATACTTAGTTATTGAGTTTTTGCCCTAGTTGGGGTGGTAGATGTGGAGAATATTTTTAATTGAAATTTTGATAGAGATTTTTGTTGAATAGTTGAGTTTATTCTTTACAGTGGAATTTGTCTTCAGGTGGAAAATCTTTGAAATTTATTCATTGCAGTAGAATTCGTGTCAATGTGGAGATTGTTAGAATTTGAGTGTGACCCAAATTATTTGTTGAAAATAATTGATAGTTCTAATTAAAGTGCACATTAAGAAGAATTCTATTTGAAATGCATTTGGAATCATATTTGAAGTCTATTTAGAAAATTTTAGTTGAAATTCTATTTGAAAGACCTATTGGGAGTTGGAATTTGTGTTGGATTTAAAGATATCAGGATAAAGAAACATTTGGGCATTTTATTTCCTCTACAACTTTACTTCTAGGGTTTGGATTGTTCCCTATATATGTTTAGCTCTTCATTATATTTTAGATTAAGTTAGATATATCATAAATACAAAATATTTGTATTATTTTTCCATATTATAATAATATATTCACTCCCTGCAAATTATTTGTTTTTTTGTTGTTGTGATCGACTATTTCATATTGTGGCTATTATCTTATTTTCTTCAACAATTTGGTATTAGATTGATCCGGTACCATCTTCCGCTTTTCACAATAGGATGATTCGAACATGGACTTTTATGTGATAAGCTATGATGTTAATCACTATGACACCACTACTTTTATTAGATATTTTTCAATAAAAATAAGTTTTCAATTTTTTTAATTTTAAAGAATGTTTTTTATTTAGATTTATGGACCAAAAATGATCCAACAAGTGAACCATTGATACAGTGATGTGATGGCTTATCCTGGTCAAGGAAGGGTTAGGTTAGACAACTATGGCTTTAATACCATATTAAAAACTTGAGGTTTTATCCAATATTTTGAAAACTGGCCCAGACATTGATCCCAAAAAAAGAGGAAGTTAAGAGTTCGAGAGTCGAATTGGGGTTGAACCGGATCAAATCGGAGTTAATATAATTTAATCAAAAAATTCATATATTATTTACTATTATAATTTTATATCAAGTAAAAGAATATATTTAGTATTCATTATTTAAATTCAATAATTACTTCAATAACCATTTCACATCAAAATAACACAAAATAAGATCAAAATGCAATTAAGAGTCTGTTTGAGCCCAATTTCCTTGCCAAGAATGTATTTTGGAATAACGGTTTAATGGAGATTGTGTGGTTAAAAATAAGGAAAAGTTTTGGATTAGGAATGGCAATTCGAACTATTAAAATCGAAAATCGCAGTTAACTGAAACTGAATTAGGCGAAAAAAATCGAATCGATGGTGCAATATGGTGGTTATGATTTTGATTTTAATGACCTGGTTTGAGGTGGACGGGGTATGGTATTTAGCGACGGTGATCCGTCCCTAACCGACTACCCGTTAAAAAAAAATTTAATTAGGCAATTGGACTTTTCATTATTCTTTCCCAAAATTAAAGACTTGTTTGTCTCCCATTTTGGGAGAAGAAATAGAGTTTTAAATAGTATTTTTTGAAAAATGTGTGGTTGAAAAGTAAAGTAATTTTATTGATTTGTATGTAAAATATTTTATTGAGTAAATATGTGGTGGAGATTGTTTACTATAGCAAATAATGTTTGATAAAATGGATGACAAAATGGGCTAATTGGGCAATTTTGACAATTGGGATTCCCCAAAATTCTGGCACAATTAACATTACTAGTAAATCCTTAACTCAATAACCTAACTCCAACCATACACGTTAAAATTGAAAATTGAAAACCAAACTTATAAAACACTCATCCATTCAACCAAAAAACCAAATCAGATCCGTCGACGTTCTACTGCCTGTACCTCAACTTCAAATTGTAGTAATCAGCAACGAAGTCTACCATCTAGTGAGCACACTCCCTAAGTTTTTCTGCGTCCATTCCAATATCTATTATGGCATCTGAGCAGCATTTAGTACAGTGGTAGATTTGTGAGTCCACGTAGAAATAAGCTTCATCCGAAGACTTTAGAATCTTTAAAGTGTGCTCAGGATTGGATTTGGACTAATATTCATGGTAGGGTTTATTGTTTTTTATTGTTATTCATGCACTTTCTTTTATTGCTAATTTTTTTCTCTATTGTGTGTAGAAAATTCTACTCTTTCATCATACTCCGGAGTTTGTGTAAGGTTTAGTGAAGAGGACATTGACGAAGATGTACATTTTTTTGTTTAAATCTTTAGTTAAAACCATTCTTGATTAAGTAGTATGGTTGTATTATTACTCTAATTATATTTCTTATTTACTATATAAGAATCAATTTTGAGTTTTGGCTCTTGACCTATGCTAGTAACAGTTGTGGGGAAGAATGAAGATTGACTTATACTAGTAAGAGTCTTGACCTATATTGATAATATTGTTTGTTGAATTCGAATTTTACATTTGGAAGTTGGGATATTGTTTGCATTTTCATTTGTGATATTGTTTGCTAAATTGGCTTAGTATTGTGTTTTTATTTTTATTGATTTTTCTTCATAATTTTTTTTTTTTCAGTTTGACGGTTGGAGTTTGGATTTATAAAAAAAATTTATTTTCATAGTTATTAACCGAACCGAACCGACTTACATGGTTATGATACGGTTATGGTACAACCAAAAATTTAGTGATACGGTTATGATTTTGGCCGAACCGAACCATTGCCATCCCTATTTTGGTTGCGTTGAATATTTATTTGTTAAATAATGTATAGTTGAAAATAAGAAAAATAAAAATGTATTTTAAAAATAATGGGGACAAAAAAGGACTAAATATAAAATTAAAACTAAATGGGATAACATACTAAATAAATTAAGTAGGCCCAAATAAATTTAGAAGGAACCCTACGTACTAAAGCACTCAATCCATTCCAAATGCCAACAGTCTCTCCAAATACCAAGAGTTTGAGAGGAGAAGCGGTGATTTATACTTCATAGATTTTCTAGTCATTCAAATTTTCTTGTTTCTTTTTTGATTTTTGGATACCATATGTTACATCAATGAGCGTAAGGTAAATGGAAATAGTTAGATGAAAGATCAGTTCGGATCCTTCTTAACTTTTATTTCTCTCTCTCAAAATCAATCGGAAGACTCGGTATAACCGGAGCCAGGACACCAGTTATCGTTGTGCCATCCGAATTTCCGATTTTTAGCCGATTTTTATATGTGGATTTTTAAGTATCAATCGGACCAGTGATCCATCCAATTCACGGTTTTTTCGAACAAATCGGCCGGTCCTGTTCTATCTTCATAACATTGGTTTTATCTTAAAATATCAACATTAAGAGGGACTCGAACCTTTATATGTGGGTTAAGTATAAATTCTATTGGAAATACAAAGTACCTATGTAATGATAATATGGCCAAATGAAATCAAGTCAAACCAAATGTTATTAGAGAATTTTTTACTATGCAAACTTGCTTTTAAGCATTTTATTTCCCCAAACATATTTGAATGTTTGTTGTAGGGATGGTAGTGGGGCAGGACGACGATTTGCCCTGTTTACCGTCCCGTTTAATTTTTTTTATATTATTATTATTTTTTTATAAATTTTTTTTCTTTTTCACGGGGCAGGTCAGGGCAGGGTGTCACCCCATGCCCCGTCCCACCACCCCGTCGGNCTGTTTACCGTCCCGTTTAATTTTTTTTTTATTATTATTATTTTTTTATAAATTTTTTTTCTTTTTCACGGGGCAGGTCAGGGCAGGGTGTCACCCCATGCCCCGTCCCACCACCCCGTCGGGGCGGGTATTTTCGCCCCTTCAGGGCGGGGCATTAAAATAGACTCTGATAAGTGTAAATATTACACTTATTTTGGTTTCTAAAAGTAGTATATGGGAGTGACTATTACCAGCTTGATATTTAATTATGCTTGTTTATTAATCATTTAGGGGAAACCCCCAAAATTGAACAAGAACGGATGAAAAAGAATGATATTTGCTCAAAAATGAGAAAAGTTTGACATATTCTCAAAGTTGAATACCAAAGAGTCACATTTGGAAGTTGAAATATCTCAATTGCAATATCTAAAGATTCAATCCGAATAAAAATATAAAACAAAGATCAAATTGCACAATTAAAAGTATAAATTTCAGTAATTTGGGGATTGGACTAGAATTATGGTTTCTATCATCGTGGGACTCTATTTTAGGCCTAAATTATGGTATATAAACGAGAATCTTTCATTCAATTAAAGGGATGCTAGAGATACAACACATTCAAATACATTGAATTCTCAAGATTTGCATCTCAATTTGGAATTTGATGGTTGAAAAACACAGTTGGTAGGGAGATATACAAGTTTTAAAAGAGATATTGATGATCCATTGTTGGGAATTGGGCTCCAAAGAACAACAGTTATTAGAATTCTTTTCTTTATTCTTTGTACTAAACCTCTTTATATTTCTAATCCTCTTGTTATTTAATTCCAAATATATGATGGACTCATTTCTATTTCTTTATATTTTAAACCGACTATGAATAACTCTCAAAAATAATGTCACGAGAAGACTCACAGGTAAATGAAGCGGGACGACATTTGGGAAATGTTCAACAAACTAACTGACATGTACCATAGCTAGTAGACCGAGGTGGACCTCGTTACTTTTATACTCGTACAATTTTGGGAACTCTTCTAACAAAAAGTTTAGTTTTACCACTTTTTAATTGCACTAATTACTTTAGTTAGCTTATTTTTCACCTTATTTAAGTAAGTGATTAGACATTAAGAGAATTAAGTCTACAAGGTAAAGGTCAAATTTTACTCAAGAAAATAACAATAAACAATTTAATTTCTTATTTCCAGGAATGCACAACTTAATTCTTATTCCCACGAATACTTCTTTTCCAACTTTCCAGAACCTTTACCCTGAAAATAGATGCCATCACTCTTTGCTACCCAAAGACATAAACCATTTGGACAATCAAAGACCCATTTGGCATTATAAACTTCAAAAGCTTTATTCTTTGAACCCCACCAAAGATGACAGAAAAACAATGTATTTTCGACAAAAAAGTTTTCACAAAACCTCCAATTGAAATCTTGGTTTACATTTATTGTATGATATCCAAGGTCATCATCTCCAGATGCACAATGCAACCTAATTGGGTTGGAACCTGGAGGGAGTCCGTTGAGAACAGAGACCTTGTATGCTTGGGTAACACATGAGTTTGCCTTTAGAAGGTTGGCTGATAGGATGAGAATTTGTAAAAGGATTTTAAATAACATGGTAAAATTCATGTTGCTTGTTGGTACAAGTGATATTTGATGCTTCTTCAAGATGGTAGTATCCTTTTTATAATTGTTTTTCTAAGGTTGAATTCAATAATATGAATTGTGGCAATTGGAATTTATAATCAAAATCGATTATGATTTTTGAAATCTGAATGCAAGTATACAG
>CAIGRB010169455.1:23137-46738 GCA_903798255.1 Fraxinus quadrangulata | reverse complement strand
CTCCCTCGTATACGCACATGAAGACCATTGTACACACAGGAAGCTCAACCTGCAGCAGTAGTACACAAGATACAACGCATTTGAGGAGAACCCGAAGAAGTATCCTCTTCCTCATCATCCCCAGCATCGCCATTATCATATTCGTAATACGATAATTCATCCGAGGACTTGGTTGGGGTTGGTGGCTTCTTTTGTTGCTGACTAATGGAAATGGTGGAATCCACAAGACATGTTGTGTGATATGCATGACAGCAAAAGAAAGCTATAACCGACACGTTTTGTATAGAAAATGGGTCGAAACACACACAGCATCTAGCGCCACCATGTGTTTTCGATTTGACCTCCATGCTCAAAGATTTCTCTGCAAACTGAGAAGCCCTGTTTTTGTCCCTTTTACTACGTGCTTCGTCTTCTTCATTGCTCAAGTATATAGCTCGTCTTGCTTCTTTGTAATATTTGATTAACAAATTAACACAATCGGCCTGCAAGTAAAAGTCAACTATCTAGTAATTATGATTATCAAATTGTATCAGAAAGTATTTAGGGGCGAGAAATTACCTTGAGTATATCATTGCACCCGTTTCTAAGAGAAGTTTCCGTCCTATAGTCTGTGATGATTTTGACTAGACGATCCCTCAATCTGAGAAGGAATGGGTTTACAATTGAGCAAGCTAAAGGAAACTGCATCATTTTTGGTGGAAGTGCATAATCCATAAGTCACAACTACTGTGCCAAGAAAATACTACAGAATTGAACTGAACAATTTGGACACATAAGTGTAGTAGATCCATCGCACTTGCATACTCGTCCATAGGTCAAATCAAAACAGCATCTAAGTGTTATAATAGTACCACAAAATAGGACAATTTCAGGTATCTTGATCCACATAGCAAATAGTGATAGCTAATAAAAGCACCTTATGATTTTCCCACCATATATGACATAAAAACACCTTACATCAGGCTTCATGGATGAGTCGATAAAAGCAAGAGCAATCATGTAAAGTATGGTTGGATTCTTTCCAAGCTAATTTCAGACTTTGCAGGCACAATGTAACGGTATTGTAGTACCACGCAAAGTAAAGGATCATGTTACGAACCAAAAACGAAAATTTGACAACATTTTGGCATTTTGAACCTTCGACTTTATGACCCAGGTGAACAACTGAATGAAAAGGCAATTGACATGTCAACCTGGGTAAAGCAACAAAACCCAACAGAAAACCTAAAATGTTTTTCATCCACATGACATTCGACATGGAATACTGTTCATGTAACTGAAGAAAAAGTTGTGCAATTTGACTATCAGAACGATACAAAAAAAGTAGATAGCATACTTACCGAGGAATCTCCAAGCCATTTGGCACCATATTTACAATATATAGGGGATCAAGATTGCCAACAGTATGCTCCAACAATACCCCAACCTGCCAGTGAGTAAAAATTAAGTAAACCAGCTAAAAAATAGTTAAAAAATGCGGTAATAATGCTTTTGCAATTGTAATTGATTAGCATAAAGAGCCCACAGCTTACCATCTCAGGTTTATTCAGGCATTGCTTAATCAGCTCTTCCCAGAGGTCATCATCATGTTGCATACTTACAAACTCGATAGCCTGCACAAAATAATGATATATATTCTCTCAACGAGCAATTTCAGAGCAGAAAAACCGAAATTAATTATACAATGGGAGCAAAGAAAGGCACCTCTTCAATATCCCCCAATTTATTAATAATTACTGCTAGGGCTTGCTTTGAGTTTCCCATCCTTCCAAGGATAAATACTTGCTCTCTCAATAAATCTCTTTTGACACAAATGTCATAAGCCTGAGAGAAAATCTCACGAAATTTTAGAGATGACAGGTGATGGAAGATTAAGAAGAATCGCCCACTCATAGAACAAACCTTTTCCAGTGAATAATGCTGACTACTACGAAGAAATGGAAGCAGCATTTTTGTATCGTAATCGGCACAGAGCTCAACCTGATGAAAAATCACCAAAACAAAGATAAAAAAAGTTAACACAACATATCCTGTTTAATAATATTAGTAAGAAAATACAAGCCAAGCTATTTCCAGACTTGTTTGGAAGGAGGCTGTCAAGAACCAAAATAAAAGAAAACTTTCTTTATCTTGTTCTTACGAAGTTGCTGCGCTATTTGACTGAACAACCAAGACAACATCATATCAAGGACATATCCTCTCCATAACACTTCCACTCAATTTTTTAATTATAGATGATAATGTAGATCGGCATGAAATCCACAAAAACAGTATCACACAAATTAATGGGTTTGACTTACAAGTCAGAGAATTTGGGGGAATAGACATTAGAGAGGAGACCGATACACAAAAAAATTGCTCTAGTAAGTGTCTATTAAGTTAAAAGCCTAAATTCCTCAGAAAACAAGAAAACTCCCTCGGCAACAGAATGCTGCTTGCAGTATTTATCAAAATTCAAAAATGTCAATTAATCAGACCAATTTAGTCAACCACTTGCACCGGTATTCAACCTGATCCCTACTTGCCTTTCGTTTTTGTTGCCTTTCAATTTTGAATAAAAAGCTAAAGGCAAAAGGATGCATATGATTTTCATATGAATACAGTCCTTTCCTGAATTAATTAACCTTTAAGATTTACAACACGAGATTTAATATTAAGCCATTTCCAAGCAAGTTTAGATGGTTACCACCCTAAAAGAGTTGAAAAAAGAAAGTTGGCTAATTTCTACAAACCTGCATGTCATGAAAATCCTTTGCGGCATGTGGATATGACTCAAATAGTGAATGCAGATACAGATGCAAAAAATATTGGACGTCAAACTTATTCTTTGCAGCCATAAGTTGTGACACAACATCCTGTGGACTAATTAGATCTCTAAGCTGGATCAACAATGGAATTGCACGTTTGCAGTCTATCATCATAAGTTGGGCAACCTGCAAACGCACGTGAGTCAATGAAAAATTCATGATGACTTAATCAACATGAAGACATGAATTCTTTTTTTATTTAATTGGGGTTTTATTGATGAGATAAAGAATATACAAAACTTGTGGACAAGGGATCTCTACTCCAAAAATGAAAAAGAATGAGACTTCATTCTTTAGATATGCAAAACATACGTAATAATAGCTCAGTCTTCCAAATGAAATTTAGGACTTACCTTTTCACGAATTGCATCATGTAAATTGTGTTTTTCAATGAAGTAAAATACATCCGGCTTCATAAGCTGAAACACACAAAAACAATTGTAACAGAGAAAGCAATAAGTCCACAAAACATAAAATAGGTAAAGCATCCTCGGCACATAATGGATGCATTTAGTTAGGCGTGATAGTAATCAAATAAGTCATGAACTGACTTACATCAGCATAGAGGGCAAAAGCTTTCTCGTGTTGCCCGTCAATCACATATAGTTGGGATAGAGCCTGACATGGATGTAACACTGTAAATAGCAAGAATCATATGCATGAGACCGATAAAATTTTCTCAGTGCTAACCTCTTTAAGTGCATCAGTCATTGACGATGTGCTAAGCTGAGGTTCTATAGCAGAGATAACGGGCAAAACCGAATAAATTACAGGCGGCCAAGATTTAACAGTTGATAGAAGATCCTTATGAAATGATGGGTTTGTTGCCAAAGCAACAAGAGCAACCTAGAGTCACAAAACAATTCGGGCTTCAACTCCCAGTTTCACATATCAAGAAAAAAATAAAGATGCATCAGGAGAGTCCGCAGACAATATTAAGCATTACAGACCTCATAAGCAGTATCACGTAATCTTGGATTTTCTGTTGGCATGTATGGAACTAATACAGGAAGCTGACGAAGATGAGCAAAATGGAAAACCCATCTGCAAATAATTATCCTTCAGTTCCCAAAACAAACTGCAAAGCTCATATACATATACACATTACACATTCACACACACACACACACACACACAAAAGCGCACACAAGAAAGGTACCTTTCCCATGCAGAAGCTGACCCTCGCAACAATTTAGGACATAACGAGGCAGCTTCAGCATATTTACGTTCCACAATTAGATGGTCAAGATATCTGGATCCCACCTATTTAGAGTTAACTATATCAGAATGTATATTTCCAAGAATACGTCAGGAATAGCTGCTCACGTGTAAATTATAAAACTTGGAAGGTCCAGTGAGTTTAAAATGAACATGATAATTC
Organism: Fraxinus quadrangulata; assembly: GCA_903798255.1. Taxonomy (NCBI): domain Eukaryota; kingdom Viridiplantae; phylum Streptophyta; class Magnoliopsida; order Lamiales; family Oleaceae; genus Fraxinus; species Fraxinus quadrangulata. The sequence continues at coordinate 42,550 of CAIGRB010169455.1, read as the reverse complement.
TGCACAATCTATCATATCAAATCTAAAATATTTTTTATAAGTCAACAATATCTCTATCAAGATTGATAATCTAGAAACACATTTCTAATCTGCATAAAAAGCTTTCACTAAATTCCAAAAATCTAAGAATCAAACATAAGCTCTGATATGAATTATATGTCTTCTTCTTATTCCAATTGAAGCTTCGCGAAAGCAGAAGTACAGCTACCAAGATTCTAGTACAAGATAAAATTGTATAGACTTTATTATTTCTTGAAAATTTTCAATTTTATGGAATTCCTTCTAAATATAAGGTGTTCGGTGAACAGTTTCATTCATTAACGAGAAAGGAGCATGCAATTCAAGCTCAACATAAACATAAAAGCGGACCCCAAATTTAATGTGAACACCTTAGTTTGTTGAACAGTAACTATTCTTCATAAGTCAGAAATTTGAACCAAATCAGTAGAAAATAAATGATCTTGAAAATTTGTGGGTGCCATTTGTCACCCTTAGAAACATTAAAAATAATTTCACTGTAGATCATTTTCCAGTCTCTCTGTGGTTGTCTTAGTCACATAATTTCCAACATAAGGGACATCCTTATGTAAAAAAGGCAAATAAGTAAGCCTAGATGATTACCTCCCTCACTTCAGGAAGCCATTCGTAAGTGTTTTACTTTTTAGCGTATGAGTGTAGACATTATTACAAACTACATTTCCAGGAAATTAAGAGTCAATTCATGACACTACTTGAATCATGGTTGTTCAATCAAAACATAAAATCAGTCTGCCAAGAATCACTATAGATATAAGTATACAATAATATTTAGACCTTACACTGAAAAAATTTAATAGCAATCAATTTATCGTCTACAAAATGCATAGCGAATGAATACGGAAATAAGATAAAGAAAAATGAAAGCGTGACCAAAGAATGATCACCAAAAATGCGATCAAACATACTACCTCGTCAACAAGCTCACTGCGTCCCTGCCCAGCTTCAACCGCTTCTAAGGCTTTCTCATGCCACCCATGTTGAAGGAGCCAAGATATGTGATCTTCAGCATCCCTAGCAACAAAATAACAAAATAAGTTTTTTTATTTTTTATTTTTTTTTATTATTACTAAATATTTTCGCAATTTATATATTTCATAACCTTTATTTTCATGAAATCATAATTAAATACAATCCTACAGACTATTTCACCTTCCTCTTTTTCTTTTTTTTCCTGTTTTTGTATGAACAAGGAAAGATATATGCTGCCAATCACAATCCAGTCATCTAGAACAATGACGAAGCAATAAAGAGAGATAATAAAATGAAGAATCTTACGCTAAAGAACATTTGTTAAGGTTATGTGTTTGAATAGAAAAGTCAAATATAATGATTGTAAAAGTAGACAAGTGTAGAGCTGAGATGTAATATTGAATGATGTTAAAAGTCCACTTTATTTATGACTTGAAAAGTACCATGTAAGAGTAAGAAAAAAGAAGAAAATTATTCTAGAAAAGTTAAAGATTTCTCTTTCCTCTGTCCCTGCAACTTTACTATTCATATTTACTTCTTCGGTTCTTCCTGCCATTGGTATCTTCGATCCTCTCTTTGATATTTATTGCAAATTATTTAAGTTGTAAGAAGTTGCCAACAACATCAACAGATTGAATAGATGCAGAGCAATGAAACACTGCATATAATCATTAATTGGTTATAAGCTACTACTCTGATGTATATACACAGAAAACTAGGAAGGACCAGCAAGGTCACACTGATCCAATTCCACATTCAAGAAGTAATTTTCATATATAAACACATAATACGAATATAATCACGCAAATTGAAAGTAAAATTTAATAGAAGTGAACAAGAGAGTCACTAACCTAGGTTTAGCAATAACTACATCCTTCGGGGACACAATATAATACAATGGCTCGTCACCAGCTGCCCACTGACCTCCTGCATAGCTGCTACCTACATTCAAATGCACAAACATCATCTCTTTCACTGCATCTCTATTTCCAACATTGCAGGTAGAACAAGAAAATAATGAGAAACGGGCTATAGTCATCTATGATCGATGAAACTTCAAACAAAACCAAACTTTACCTGAGAAAGGAGCATGGGCAAGCGAATAATCTTTAGCCTTGTAATGCTCAAAGCCATGTACAGGTAGCGCATCTGTCGCGAGCTCGTCATTATTCCAAGTGACAACTCGCACTTCTGGTCTCTGTGCATTGCCCTGCTATCAAGAATTTACTCATCTTAGCAATTAGTTCCAAGCTCACCATATGTGGTGCAGCCCATTAACTAAAAGCTAACCTCTCATCCTCCCACAACTAATATATGCATACTGGTGTGAGACCTAATCGCAAAGCCTCTAAAGCCTCCTAATAGATCAAATTCCACCAAAAATGATGAAGGCAACATTTAACAAAAATACTCTACAAGAGCATCAAAAGGTTATGCCATTGTATGGAGAAAATGAGTTCAATATAAATATGCAAAAGCCAGAACAAAGAAAGGTATTTTTTAATGAAGGAAAAAGTAAGCACGATAAGAATTACGCATTTGAAAGTGGTGGGTATCTATATAATGTGGTAGAGAACACTTGTCTAAGACAACTTCCGATAACCATAATAGATCACTAAGTTACATGTTAATTAATGGGCCTAAAAATGCTACATTTGAAAAACTAAAAAACGCAAACAATGATAAGTACAGGAACAAAGCAAAACAAACGGGAAAAATCCCAAAAATAGTTAGGAAGTAGGAGAGCGAAATAATTCATGTTTCATATGCATGAAATCTGAAGCAAATTTGTGATCTCCATTGTCACAAAAAGAATAAAGCATGATTAAGTGGAGCACTTCTGTATTACAAATTTACACACAACATTCACCTAAAAAAGTTGGCCAATTTTTGAAAACACAGTGAGGGTGTTTTGTGGAGATTAAAATTAGACTTTTAGTAGATTGTGATAGAAGTTTTTGCAATGTGTGGTTGAAAAGTTGTGAGACTCATGAAAGATTGGTTAATATTGATTGTTTGACTTTGATTTGGATTAAAATCAAATTTTAATTCGGACCAAACATGGGCACTATTTCCACTAACATGGACATAGCAGTAAAATATGGGACAAGCATGTGATTGAATCAATAACAGATATAATCAGACAACTAAACTGCCAGTCAAAAATGAATCAACAACACTCCGAAGGAAGAACAAGGAAAAATACCTGACGTGACGGAACAGTGCTACTGAAGTCCTCCCCGTCTTCCTCCCCGGGGATGTATGCTAGAACCACCAAAGAATCACCATAGGGAGCAATTCCTGAAATGAAATAGCTGGTTTGAAAAGATGCCACAATATCCACCTTGTTCATGCTAGACATTGGAATGTGCTTATATGTCCCATTGGTGCCGGTATTCTCATTGGTTCTAATTGATGCGATTTTAACAGATGTTCCCCACCCAATGACCAACAGAGTATCGTCCTGAATGTGATGTAGAATATGTTAAAAAAAACAGTTATCTAAATCAAAAGTAATTCCATGTATAATACTTTCAGTTAGTAATGGCATAGTATTCAACAATATAGCTGTGTCCCTTTTCAGACCATTTCACTTCTCTTCTCATAGACTTTCCATAATGTTCTGTGCATTGTTTATCTTCAACTAACCTGCCAAACTAAATGAGGGAGCAGAAGCTCAGGGCGGGGACTTCCTCGAGGTCTTTCAATGAATGTTATACGTTGATCATTAGCAGCATCATAAACTTTGACACCCGCATCATTAGCCCAGGCGATGAGACTAGATCTCCACTTAACTACGTGAATTGGACCTTCACCCGAGTGTAGAACCTGTAAAAAGGATATTATTTTTCTGAGATCAAGATTTCTGAAAGCTCCGTGTCCTTTAAATTAGCATGGTTGTAAAGTAGAATTGTTCAGGAACCTAAACAAACCTGGTCTCGATAGCCTATCCACTTCTTGACATTAAAATATAGATGACCAGCTAAACCTCCAGTGACGAATCTTCTGGATGATTTCCTTGCATAATCTGGGTCTAATGCAATGGCCTTCATAGGACGGTGATAATCAAATTTCATTTTCTCCTCGGTGAAAAGACTATTTATCACAACAGAACCATCATCAGAACAGCTTCCAATGTATTCACCTTCTAAATCAAAGCAGATATCATTGACTGCAGCGGTATGGGCAGTAAATTCTTTAACCTGTAGAAGAGGAAATTTATTATCAATTTCAAGCATGCGGCTGCCTACTCAGGCAAATGATGTCATAAATTAAACAAAGTACCCATTTAAGAACTCTGATGGTGGATTGTGCATGACGAAGGGTGATAAAGGAGATCTGTGGCATTGCTCCAATGCTAACGAATCTCAAGTAATAGGAGTTTCAACCGTGTCTTGATGACAATGGAAACTTGACAAACAAGAGGCAAGATATTTTCTTTTAGGAATTATTCTCCTAGTTTATATTTGATATTAGATCGTGCTTAAATAGCATTTAATTACGTCATTAGTCACTGAAGTTTTGAGTTATTATATAAATGGTCACTGAAGATATTTTTTCTTACGGTAATAGTCACCGAAGCATCTAACAACTACACTAATGGTCACTCGGTCAGAAAAATTAGCATTATATCCTAAGTGTCACAATTAAGTCTTAACGTGTCATCAAAAGGCGTTACTTATTATGCTAAGTCAGAAAAATTTGGGAGTTATGAATTGAAAATTAAACGCATTCATAGTAAGACAACTTAATGCGACTTAAGTTTTGGACTTATTTTTTTTGGCTTAAATTATGTAGTAAACCCAGGTCTTTCTTTTCAACAACGATTTTGCTAACTTGACATAATAAATAATGCCATTCGGTTACATGTTGGCATTTAGTAGTGCCATGTAGGATTTAAAATTAATTATTTTAGACCAATTGACCATTAGTGTGGCAGTTAGAAACATAAGTGACTATTACCGTAACAAAATAGCTTCAATGACTATTGATGTAATTAATCAAAACTTTAGTGTCCATTAGCGTAATTAACACACATTATCGGAAATGTTGAAAGTATTGAGACAATAAAACAATTATGGAATAGCACGTGTTACGGGCTTTCCAACGACTTTTACTAATCCATGCAGAAACTTATGTATTATTAAGTGCTTGTTTGTCTCCCATTTTTGGAGAAGAAATAGAGTTTTGAATAGTATTTTTTGGAGAATGTGTAGTTGAAAAGTAAAGTAATTTTATTGGTTTGTATGTAGAATATTTTATTGAGTGAATATGTGGTGGAGATTGTTTACTGTAGCAAATAATGTTTGATAAAATGGATGACAAACAGGGACTAAGTAGAATGAGACGTTATATCCTTTCAGGATTTCATTATGTTTGTGTCAAAGTCGTATTATATTTTTCCTTTGTGGACCACAATATTGGTCCACAGTTGTAAGCTAGGATAATGAGGTTTATTTGAGTCCTAATTTGAGTTCCAAATATTCTGGATCACTTTAGCTCAGGTATTCGTGCCTCAGTTTTCCCAATTTTGAAGTTGTGCATGCTGAACTCTGAATAGAACCCAAAGCACCCTTCTGTTTCTATTAGTGTAGGATATTATTATTATTAGGTTTAGTATGCACTGTGTTGAGCTATTGGAGACTTCTTCTGCGCTTAAGCAGCATTAGTTTAGAGGCGATTCCTACAGGGATAGTCGGTCATTTAACTGACTCATGAGACATGCATGATTTATCTAAGGTACTATTATTCTGGGTCATAGAAAAGCAAACTAGATGGTGCTCGAGTTGGAAGTCAATTTTTTTTTCCATCCAATCATTCTTGCATAAGTTTTATAATATTAAAGTTGCTCATTTCAGACAAAGCCAGGGCAAATTTGAGAAAGTAATTTGTTGAACACCTAAAAATAGATTTCTTATTAATGAAGAGTGAAGGTTCAATATTAAAATTTAAATATGTGTTAAAGTTAGCAAAGGTAATCTATTTATAATTATACAATTAAGCCCGACAGATTACTCAATAACTGGTATAATTAACACCAATCCCTAGTGTGTTCAGCTAAGAGAGGGTCCTCGCACTTTCATCATATGAAGTTATGCTTTTTCTCAGCACAAAAGATCTTCTGCTAACCATTATCTTATTTCTTTCAATCCACGTGACATTCTTGAACAGCATTAATTTCTTGCAAGCTCATATATGTTTCTATGTCTGTATATGTGCAATAGAAAGAAAATTCTTTCTTTTATTTTTTTATAATTAAAAATATTAGGTTCTTAAGATTCCTACGGGCAAATTACTTACAGTTTAACACATATGTGCAAACAGCGTCAGCTCATTCAAAGATTTCAATAGTTAGTCAAACCACTAATTATAGCATTTTCCAGTTACCCAAATCACCTTTCAATTCAACCAACTATACTCTTCGTCCAAAAGGTGCCAAGATAACATATCCAGATCACCCACAATTCTCTTAACAAAACTGCTAATTATCAGTCAAAATTTAAAAGCTCAAAATCCCAGTAATGATCGCCATATTATCCAACTGAATCAAACAAAAATCCAATACCAATACCAGGTAATTATAAACACAATTCAATAAACAAAATCAGAATAAAAAAACTAACTTGATTGCCAATGAAATCGAGAATGTGAACCGAGCCGCTATGGGTACCGAGCGCGATCATGCGTTCAGCGACGGCAATACATGAAGCGGCATCGCTTTGGAGTAGCGTCGGCACACTGCCACCCATTCTCTGGTACTTGAGCCTCGGCTCATCTTCCTCTTCTTCCTCCTCAGCCTCTGAATTTTCTTCTTCCGATTCTTCTTCTCTCTCGTCGTCGCCTTCCATTCCGTTTTCTGATTGCTTCTGTAACATTATAGAAAAAGTAGCTAAAGGCATGAAATTGAATGATTGAATCAGTGAAAGAGAGATCTGTTGAGAATTTGAGCTGGAAAATTGGATTAGGTTTTTTATTATTTTTTATTTTTATTTGTATTTTGGGAGCGACTTAAAAAGTTCAATTATGGAAGTACTAAAGTTTATTTGCAAGGTGACAATCTAATAAAAAAGTGCTATTTCCAATTTTGCATTATTTATTTTAGTTTCAAATTTTGGATTAGTTTCACTAATAAGCAACGAACTTTAATTTGTTTAAATTCATTACTAAACTTTGCAAACCATTTCATTCAAACCACCTATTCGTTCATTAACTAAACAAATACTATATGTATTTGCGTATTGTCTCTTTTAATGTATTTCTATTCTTGCAACATGTAAATAATCTACATTTTTCGATAAGTATTTTTTGCAAAAATATAAAACAATCGATATTCCATCTAAATTTTGATACCGGTACCACAAAAAATTTAAATAATTTCTTTTAGTAATTCAAATGGTTAATATATTGCATATGGACACAACTTAACCTCTTAAATTGAGCTTAAACAGGTCCGACAAGTCACGTGCTTAAAAAAAACTATTATGTAGCATGAAATGAAAATCTTTCTTTAGATGAGACAAAATGACCTTACAAAATTAACTATCACTAAATTACCCTATCTCAACATTTGTTTATGACCCAAAAGGGGAGTAAGTCTTTTTATGTCTTTCGAACAAGTTTTTTTTGGATGAAAACTGTCATTAGAGACAATATGTGTACTGGTAATAAGAATTTGACAAAAAATAGTTGAGGACACAATTGAGAAAATGAATAGAGGTTGGAGACATTCATTTCAATTAACATATATGTGATTAACAAAAATTATGGTGTGAATATAATTACACAGATTGATTTAGGTGGGATCGAGCTGGGATGGGCTTTAGCATAGTCCTCTCCATGCCATTCAAGTTTTTTTATATGAACATTTTTTTAAAAAAAAATCGATCATGAATCCTTCTCTTTGAATAATTACCCAAAAAATGAGCATCTAGCCAATAAGAGAATTCATTCTCCATATCCTTTCACAATGATCCATATAGCGAGCATTTAGTTATCGACACATCTTCTGTAAAAGCGTCTTGTAGCTTCAATTAGTCAAAGCTATTTTGCGACTTAAGATCCTTGTGAATGAAGTAACGATATCCAATTTATTGAGATTATAAGAATATCTAGAAGTATTTATTACCACTTGAATTCTTGCAATATATAATAATCTACATTTTTACCTATGCTATAAATAAATATGGGGCTAATTGTATTAAAACCACAATTTTTATAGTTACATTACATTTTAATTGCACTTATAGTTCTCAACCTTTTTGTCATTGTATTAGTCGTGCTCATTACCTTTTGTTCATCGAATTCTTTTCTTCAACTTTTTATTAATTAGCACATATTGTCCTTAATGATGATTTCTACAAAATATCCTATTTGTATGCTTAAATTATAAAAAATATACTTTTTCATATTTTTAGAATTTAATATTTTGTTAAAAAAGATGGACAAATAAGCCATTTTACGCTCTTAGAGTGGACTTTTTTTTTTCGAGAATCGTTGTTAAAGAAGATATACGTTAACTAATGAAAATTGAAGATAAAAATACAACGAAAAGTGTTGGAGATATCATTGTAGTGATGAAAAAAGATATTGACCTTAATTTCAATTAGAACGTGGTGTAACAAATGTAAAATGTGAGGTAAATATAATTACCCTAAATATGATTGTTGATATGAATACTTATTCGTTAGTTCAAAACAACAGATTGTTTATCTACCTCCTTGATATTAAAAAGAATTGGTGCTCAAACCCTGTAATTTAAGAATTAAGGCCAATGCCCTAAGAGATCCTCTTTAGTCTCTACTTTTTAAAATTCATTTATCTCGAACTTATTTTCAAACACATTTTCTCTTATAAAATAATTCTAAACTTGGATTCATGCGTTTTTTCTATTTTTAACCATGCGTTTTTCTAGAAAACAACTTTCCACAAAATCTCTTTTAAAAAAAAATTCTACCAAACAATATTGTTTAATTTTTTAATGTTGTTTATATTTGCAGCCTGTGTCCCCTAACTCTATTACCCCTTGAGAGAGAGAGAGAGAGAGAGAGAGAGAGAGAGAGAGAGAGAGTACTTTGATTTTAGAGTGAGACTAGTGATCGAAATTTGAAAGTCCTACGAGTCTACGACCCTAGAGATTTGGAACCATATCAATTGGAAGACTCTAGAACCCGTCATGACAAGTTTAATGACTTGTACTCTCACTTGCAAATCTAATGAATTTTTTGCTAATTTAGGAAGTTGGGAAACAGTTCATTTGGTACGATATTAATCACAATGGGCTTAGTTCACACGGTTTTATTTTTGAACGTTCATCCAAAACGTCTCATATCGATTGGGAGTAGTTATTTCACTTATAAATCAATACATTTTCCTTTTCCAGGCGATGTAGGATTGTGGATGTTACAATTGCCCCAACTATAGGGGCTAAATGTCCTCATTGACCATATTTAATATTTGTAATCTCCCGTTCACTTAGTATGATATTGTCCATTTGGGTCTAATCCCCACGACTTTGCTCTGTGTTTCAAAAATAATGCCTCCTACCAATTGAGAATGGTGATTTCACTTATAAATCAGTTTTATTTTCCAACTCCAGGCAATGTGTGATTGTTGAGTGTTAAAAAAAATTGCTAGATTAGGATCCATAACTAATTTATAAGCCAATGATGAGATTTTAAGCAACGATGGAGAGAGTATCGACAAATTAATAAGAAAAATCGAGTAGAAGTAGACTTCCAAAGAAAAAGTGGATGAACATCTAAAGAAGTTACCCGAGTTCAATCATCTTCTCTTTGCTTGTTCCAACATCAATCTCAAGGATAAAATGGCGGAATACGAGTGTTTTCAATGGCCAAGGCTCCTGAGAAAAATAAAAACACCTAAATCAAATGCCAACCCCGTTGAATCTTCTGCTACTCCCCTGCAATTGCATTTCATGCACAAAACTTAATGTCAATTTGGACAGAGTATATCTAAAGTGACAAATTGTGACAAGATGCAAATGTTTGGGAGGGTTAATGCCAAGATTTAAATGTTTGGACCAAATTCGTAGGATCAGAAAATGTTTGGGACCAGTTATGCCAATTCCAATATTGTAATATAATTTTTACTTTTTAACTCACTCAATTTATTCTCCGGGCACAAAAATACTATAATTTGTTGGAAAACACGATGACTGAGGAATTGAGAGTGTCATTACATAAATTATAATAAAAGATATAAAAAATGTGACAAGTTCCCCACTTTCCTCATGTAGTAGTAATTAATAAGAAAAAAAGAATCATCCATCAAGAAAAAGAATAAATTACTTCGATTGAAGATAAGAGTGTTATTCCATATGAAAACAATTTTCTTTCTTATCTTCAGATATATAATTGGTAAATTGGCAATCTATTTTGTTGCAACATCAAAAGAAATAAATGAACTCAAAATTTAGTTGATAAAAAATTAAAGCCATGATAATCTTTTAAGTCAAATTCCACCAAATATGATTAACTCGATATTCAGTAAGGCAATTCTTAAATACATTGCTCACATGTTATTTATGTAGGATAAGTATTCGCTCGTCGCATAAATTCATTTGTTCACATATTTTGAAAGAAAATATTAATTTACTTTCTTGATAAATTATTTATATTAGTTTGAGCTAACATTTTGCTCATGGAACGATCTTGTATTAAAAATCAAGTACTTAAGTATTAAGTACATAAAGATTCGATTTATAATTCGATCTAAGTTTATTGTCTATGTTGATAAATAAAGATCTCAATGAGAATGTTTTAATTTTATTGAAGTTCATCTTTAACTTTGATAGTAAAATTGAGCAACTACGTGGAATTATCCAAAATGCTTAATTCTAAGTGATTAATAGATTTTGATTACTAACTTCAAGTTCTCAATGGGTGAGATTAAATCACGGATCAATATCTTAGTATCTCGGGAATTATAGTGAAATAATCGAAAAACTATATTCACGATATAGAATCGAAAAAATTTGGCCTCTTGATTTCTTGAGATGTGTATTGATAGATCGATAATTTGGGTTGTTTTCCAAAAAGAAATTCAGCACTTTGATTTTCTGGTTTTGGAATTATTTAGGGTTGAAGTTTGAATTGGTTTATTGGGTATAATACGTAGGTTAAGAATGAAAATCTGGACACAAATTTCTGTCGTGAGAGCCCTGGCCAAAATACTCGCGGTTCGAAATTACTGTCGGCTTAAGAAAAGTAAGATGGTTTGATGGTTTAAAAAGTGAATATTTACTTATATCTATTTGAGTCTATTTTTCAAAATTCATTTCTAATCACAATTATTTTAAATAATGACTAGGTTCAAGTATCAAATAATAGCAACGACTAGATTTGTGTATCAAATAATGATTATTACTTTTCTTTCTATTACTTCGAAACATTAGCTAATATGAGAAAAATTTTATGTGGGTTAAAATCCAATAAATAATGAAGAGCCTTAATTTAAATTGAGGATTGGTTCTAAACTCGTGTAATATCAAAGCGAGTCAAAATATTATCGTTCTTGAAACTTCAAAGCCATGTAAAGATGGTCATACAAGGACATAGCTTATAGAGATGCAATAAGACATTTTAGATTAAGGAAACTCTTCGCAGCTCGACACAACTCATAGTTGTTAGACTCGGTAAATGAGCATGTTGCTATCGGCTTATGAAAAGTACATCCAACTTGTACAATAGGGTAAAACACATTGAAAATCAAAGTATTTGAATATTTGACACTTACACTAACTCTATTTAGAAGGTTTCACAAAATTGATCATCTTAACCATGTCGCTGTTATGTAATTTGTCAAAGTTCAAACTCTCAAATTCCACCATTGACATCGTAAAGGAGTTATATTATCCATTATTGATCCGTCCGATAGATGACTAAATAACTATCAGGTAAGGACAGAGAATTCCTAAAAGACTATCTCCATGACTTCAGTAATAACTCCATTGATGTCTTGCTAATGGTCACAACATTCAACTCATGAAGAAAAATAAATTTAACGTAAACTATATAATAACATTAGGGCTAGGCGCGTGTCGTTTCGGTTCGATTCTGTTCGGTTCTAGAAATTTTCAGGTATTTAGTAAATGGAACCGTCAGTTCCAAATATAATTCTGGAACAGTTCGGATTTGGTTCCATACTATAATTAAATTTTGTAACATTTAGAATACCATTACAAAAATACACCTCAAAAGTAGATACTAATACTAATAACAAAAAGTAGATACAAATACCAAATTCAATCTTAACTTTTACAAATTAACGTAATCTAATTTAATAACATATAAATAACAAGTTGTCCAATACAAATACCAAAAAATAAATACTACTAGTAAAATTTCGATGATCCATATCAATAATTTATTTGCTTCAAATTTTTAAGTCTACATAAAAAATGAAATATAAATTAAAAGTCATAGAGATAAAATATTTTAAAGTACTGATAATACTTACCAACTATTTAATATAATCATCAGTTGCTTGACTTGCTATACTAGCTACAAAAAAACTCCACAAGAAAAAATTGAAAAAAAACATAATTACCAAACATAAATAAACTATATATAGACACACACAATAGAAAAAAAAGATAAAAGAGACTAAATATAAAACTAATAATTAGGTCAAATAGTTAAAACAAATTTTTTTAAATTTGTTTAGAAAAAAATAAAATAAATTGATTTATGCAATATATAAAAAAATTAGGTTCTTATTTGGTTCTTGGTTTAGAACCGAGAACCAAACCAAACCCGTCGGTTCTCGATTCAAATACCCGTTCAGGTATTTAATTTAAGAAGAACCCCTCGATTTGGTTCGGTTCGGACTTTTTACCCACCCCTAAATAATATAGACAAAATACCAATAGAGACACCAAGAAACGCACAATAAGATGGAAAGATCACAAACGATACTTGGATGAAAAATGGCGGCGAGTCAATTGAGATTTAGCCCTATTTGATAAAACTTTTAAATATTATAAGTTGATGTGACCCATAAAATATGTGATCAAAAGTGGATAAAATTCATGGATTCAATGAATTGCGTAGATAAAAATAAAATTTGACCATCTTATAATCTAAAAAAAAAAAAAAAATCTTTGTCAAACACAAACTTAGGTGATCTCACTTTATGTATAAAAATATACGAAGAAAAATAAAAGGTATTTTTGTGAAAAAAATCTTACTAATAAGACAAAAAATCATTTATAAAATATAAAAAGTTACTTATAAGTAAAAAAATTGCTTATGTGTAAAAATGATTTAAAAGTACAAAATTAACTTATCTCTACTATCGTAAAAGAGGCAACTCATCATTTACTGTTCATTTGTAAAACATTTTTTATCCCCATCTTATCCATAGCCATCCTCCACTACCCATCATCGCATCTCGTTAAAACAAAAGGGTACTAAGGACTCCTTTTTACCCACAATTGTTGACTGGGGAAAGAAGAAAATGAAAGCAACCACAATTGTTGACTAATCTTCCGTATCTCAAAAATAAATGAGAAAAAAAGAGGCAACCATTGAATTGTATTTCTGCTTTTCCATCTTACCGACATTGGAAACTTTGAATCTCCGCTTGCTTCTTAGGCAATCCACTGTTTACTGTTCATTTGTGAAGTTTTTTATAGAGGCAATCTACCGTTTACTTCATTTGTGTTAAAATAATTAAAAAATTGGTCTGCGCTGCGCGAACACGATCAGACACTAGTGTTCGCATATACAAGATAAAAATGATTTGGTTTTGCTATGAGTTTATCGTAGATTATTGTTAGCACTGTAAAAAAAAAAAAGGTTCAAACTACTCCGGCACTGTGTCCACGCATCGCGGACCAATTTTTTTTTTTATACAGTACTAACAATAATCTACGATAAACCCATAGCAAAACAAAATCATTTATATCTTGTATGTGCAGACATCCGCGTCCGCCGGTGTCTGCGCAGCGACGAATAATGTCCGCGCAACGCAGACATTTTTTTTACAGTGCTAACAATAATCTAAGATAAACACATAAAAACTGATTATTTTTAAACGTATTGTACATTTTTAAAATACAATCCACCATTTGCTTGATTAAAGTTAAAAATAAGAGTTTATAAATTTGGTTGATGTTATTTTTAAATGTAATGTACACTTTTAAATATACAAGATAGAAATGATTTTGTTTTGCTATGGTTTATCTAATGTACACTTTTAAATATACAAGATAGAAATGATTTTGTTTTGCTATGGTTTATCCTAGATTATTGTTAGCATTGTATAAAAAAAAATGCCCGCACTGCGCGGACACAGGCGTTGCACGGACAATCACCGTGTCCGGACGGCGCAAACATTTTTTATTTCTTTTACAGTGCTTTTGTGTTTCCCGTGTCCGCGCAGCGCGGACAATTGTTATTTTTTTTACAGTGCTTTTGTGTTTCCCAAATTCTTCATTATTTATTTAAGTCTTTTCAATTTTCAATACAACTTGCTTCTTGAAAATTATAAGATAGAAGGTTTTCTGTCATCACCTTTCCATTTGAAAGTTTTACCGATTGTTATTGCGGTTCTTATATATTTGAAATTCCATAGAATAAAACGGAAGTAATCATCTATTGAATTTTTCGCTCTTTCTTTCATTTAATTTCAAAGAAATCTTAATATAGTTCAGACACCCCTTTAATCTTCTTCATGCATAAAGAAAGTGCAAGAGTTTTGATCTTGACATGAAAGGTTCTTGATTAATCCAATAAAAGTTGTTGGGTTTTCGTTTTTTAGTTTCGAATTGATTGAAGTGGTGAAAAAGAATTCATGCAGTGGATTCTAAATTTGTTGGAACAAGACGTTCTTTTGCGATGTTTGGTTTTCAAGGCTAACGGGCTGTTGAACTAGGTGAAACGGGAGTAAAGAATTCAAGTAGTTGATCCAAACTTATTGGGAACAATTATATGTATATATGTTGTATTCGTGTTATTTGGTTTACTTATTCGTTTAAGCATTTATAAGTTTTTTCTTTTGTAATTGATGATAATTGAAATTTGCTGTATGTGGAAATGAAATTTCAGGAGCAGGGATGGTTCAAGATTTGGAAAAATGTCACAAGGACAAACACCACTGCAAAAACGTCCACAGAGCCCAGCATGAAGCCGGTCCAAGGCCTCGGCGCATCTTGAGTAATCCTACAGCAGCGGCATCAGGGAGGATCGAAGTCCATGGATCATCCTTCTGCCTTACATGTATCATAGAACTCTCCAAGACAGATGAAAGACCACCGAAGATGCCACAGTTGCTGGCAAAGCGGGGGACGTTCATGCGCACAGCTTGTGAGCCCCGGATGAGGCGCTTACCTTTAGGGGAGTTGTACATGCCTTTCAACATGTAAAAAGCCGACCCGCTAACGGTTCCAAGGCAGAATAATGCGCCTGTGTCATCTGGTACGTGTTCGAACCATGGTTTGCCACTGTTCATTCTTGATTCTGCATTTAATTAACTCTAATCAATTGGCATATAAATAACTAGCATACTAACTCAAATTAAAAACTACAGAAAATGACACGAAATTGGTTAATTGCAACGTTTTATCAACATGTAAACGAAATTAATCTAAAAGACAGTAAAAACCATAGACGTAACTAATCGGAAATAGCAGAAAGCAGTAAGAAATCATAAACCCTGCAAAAATTCGATTTAAAGATTAATAAGGAGGATTGGGTCGGTGAAATAGATTAGGAGTCTCATTTAATCTAGTTTTCAGATCTCTCTTTTCTGTTATTAATGATAATGGGTTAATCAATTCTAAATTCACCCCTATAAAATTAAATTTAAAAGACAATCATTGTGTATTTATAACAGAGAGACAATTACAGAAAGGAAAGGGAATTATGGTGAAATATAAAAAACAAAGTTACAAAAGGAAAAGGGTTTCAGCGAATAAAACTTTTGTTCACATATTTTAATGGTGAAAATTTGAAATTCACCCAAGAAAAAAATGAATATCATACTTACATGTTCTTCCATCTAAACTTGAAATTGAAGATTTGGATTCTTCGGAGAGACTAAGGATGGCAGAAGCGTGGAGGGTTTTCAAAGCATAAATTTGAGGATTGTGAAATTTTGGGGTTTTTCTTTTTTAGTCCAATGGACTGGAGATCCGCCTAAATTTTGGGTTGGCAGGTTTCTAAAAAACCCGCTGGTTCAGTTGGTTTTATGGCGGGTTAATTACTCTATGGTCTAAATCAGTCATATGAACCGGAACTTAGACCAGTTCGCCGGTTCCGAGCTGAACCGTCCGGTCTGGTCCAGTTTTTATAACGCTGATTAAAAGATAGGGGAAGTATGACAAATACCTGTCATCAAACCATGAGTAACAGATGTGATAACTCCATTTTCAATCGATTCTCCTACTTCCACTGATCCTTCATCAAGTACAGACAGAATCGAGTTTTGGAAAACTAAATATACCAGTGCCTTCATATCCTGCCATGTTTTATGCAAGCACATAGTGAGAGACTTTTAGGTACAATATATATAGGTGAAGAATCAAATATGTATTTCACATGGCCCTGCGTGGATTCAAAACAGAAGTATTTTCCCACTACTATGCCATAAACAAAAACGGAAGTTGAATGTATGCAACAGCATAGTGGCTACAGGAATGAACGGTGCAGTGACTTGTGGTATACTCTTGATATCTATTATATAAATACTTATACATGCAGATGATTCATTCATTCAGTAATTTGACTAACTCATGGCAAAGAAAATTTCATAAACAAGATAAATAATGAACGAGAATGACAGAGTCAATCAAGAATAATTAGAATACCTGTTCTTCTAGTTTGTTGGGATCCAATATACAATACTCAGCTTCTGATAGACAACAACTTATGGCAAATACAGAAAATAATTGTAAATATTGTTAGTACTCTACACAATTCAAAAAACATTATTTCACTCATATGAAAATGTGTATAATACATCATTCCTCAAAACATTAATAGAATGGCCATATATAATGTTTACCGGCAAGATATTTCAAAGGAATTCCAGCATCTACAAGGGCAGATCATGCTGCATTTATGGCACAAGGGAGAAGCTTAACAAAAGGATAGTCAAGGAAGTTAACAAATAATTGCCTTCCAAACATGGAAATATTAACATGTCCCAAGCTTATATAAAACCCAACATCATATGATAGCATGAGATTTTTTTATTTTTTATTTCCCTTTAATACATCCGAAAAAGGAATTTTCTTTCTTTACAAAAGATAGCTTGTTTGGTTTTCATTATAAGTCGCTGAAATTACACCGTGATAGAGATAAGTAGCGGATAAGTATGTTGTAGTTCTAGGTCCTGTGAGATGTATGGTTAATATAAAAATTTAACTTTGACCTTTAAATTATAAGAAGATTACCCTATGTTTGGCTCATGTTTATATACAGTTTATAAATATCCATGTCACTTTTTATCCACCCATTTCGAAAGAACCATAAGTACCACCACCCATTTATCAACTACTCATATTTAGTTATAGTTTAAAACGTTTATAAACACTTCCTAGACATGCTCTATAATGGAAGGCAACAAGCTCTAAGTAGAAACCATAAAATAAAGTCCTTTAATGGAACTCATAATAACAGCTACCAGGGTGGTGATTTACAAAATTTCTATTAAAGATAACAAGGTGAAATTTAATGTTTGCTTGATAAAGTGATAAAGTAAAACACGAAAAGTGAGAGACAAGTGAAGAAACAGTCAGCAAGTACATTGAGAAAGGCATACCTTCCTAAATTAATTAATTCATTAAATTCTTTAATTGGCAAATGAGCTTGCTCTGCACATTATACCACATAAATGCCCCATGCCATAGATTTAAAATTATGTTTTGATTAAAGGAAACAGGAAAGTCCAAATAATGAATTAGTTGCATCAGAAAGCAAACAGTGTTGCCTCTATATATACCATTGTTGCAGTAAATGAAGCTGCATAATCATGAAGGATACTGAACCATCGTCATTAACAACCTGCATGAATGAGAAAGGTGATGAATCACACCAAAGATATTAGGGCAACCAAAAAAAAGAGACGAACAAAAAATTGGACTAGAGAGAACCCGTAGAGTAAGTGAAGGTGGTAAATTAATTTTTTGATGATTAACGACCAAGTGAAACCAACAGCCTTCTCAGCATGTTGAAGCTTAAACCACAGGCCCAAAATGCTTGAATCTAAGATTTAAGGTCGTAGACACCAAGATCTTATAAAACATTCACAAAACAGCAACATATCCGATGTGGGATGCGGTAGTACTTTATGATCTATAGTTGCAAATTCGAAAATAGTCATAAAATTCGAAAGCAAGAAAAAAGAGATCATTTTGGGGTTAAGGTAGCTGGCAAGAAAACTTTTAACTTCTTTATTGGATAAGTTTTAATTTTAGTGCTCTCTATCCCTATCATCTTATAACTCCGTATTGACCCTGATAGTTCCATCCTAATTGTTGTTCAATAGTTGTACCTGGATAATAATTGTTGTGCTGGTATTCAGATGAACATTCAAAATGCAGATATTTTGCAAAGTTCTCTTTAGTATCATTTCATACTCCTTTTCCGCTTTCCCTAGTATTTACCAAATTCAGTAAAACATTAGCCAATGGAAATGGCATCAGCATCTAGAGCATTCCAACAGAAAAATAGCAATTATTTATTATGATCAAAGTCAACATTCATTGAACTCAACCTACACACGATGAAGTGGTGAAAACTTAACTTCATGAAATATTGACTAAGAAAGCTAACAGCACAGTATATTCAAAATTGTAAATGTGTGGAACATCCTCCTATAAAAAGATAAATACAATGAAAAAGATTTGAATACATGTACCATGCATCTCTTGCAAAATTGCAAAGTGCAAAATTGCATAGTGGAGTTAAAATATAATCTGGAAATCAGCAATCAAGATACCTTATGAAAATAGGCTCCAAAGGCTAACATTTGAGAGGTCCAATGTAGTGGCATGCTTTTGTAATTCTTTGCTTACGATTATATATATTAACTAAGAAGTAACTTTAGGTTATAATAAAAAAATCAGAACAAAATCTCACCGATTTGGCCAGATTCGGGCTTCCAAATGACTTCAATGCAAGCTTTTTCTGAATTCTCATTCTTCTTCGTCCCAGCCTTCGGCCCAAAAACTGCAGCTAGAATTTTGGTTTCCCCTAAAACCAAACAGAAGCAACATTAATAAGCAGAGCAACCAGATTCTATTAACGGCATAATTGAAGAATAATAAATCAATTTAATTTTTCCCAATATTCATCATATAAAACACAACATCAATAATCAATATCAAGTTCTCACACTCAAAGATACAGAAAAATAAGTGATAAAAGTAATTATATGGCG